>JAJAGP010000520.1:77668-322668 GCA_025084515.1 Ancistrus triradiatus
ATAAGTTTTATATATTTTGATATTTTGTTATAATCCACATTTTAACATAGAATTCACCTTGGAAACTATACCAAGTTTTTACTGGAAGACACACACACACACAGACACACACACACACACACACACGCGCGCACACACTTCCTGTAAGTGAGGCAACAATCATCAGAGGACACTTTACCTTCAAGGTAAGATCATTTTTTGTTGCTTAAATTGCTCAGAATGTGATTAAAAAAAAAATATATATATATATATATATATATATATATATATAAAATAAAGCAGTCTTTCCTTTCCATTTTTTCTGATTAAAACAACATTTTAGCTTCTGAGTCTGACATTTTGCTTTAGTAAATGTAAGTTGTTTTTAAACTATACTGTGTTCAAATATTTATACAATTGAATGCCAAATTGAAATGCTACATTTAGCTAATTGTAAGCTTTAATAAAGGTCATTCGTTTAATAAGTCTCAGTGGTTGTGTGCTGTTTTGTATTGGGGTATAAAACAAAACAAGAAGCACAACTTTCAAATTAAGATGGCGGAACTAGAGATAGCAAGTGTCTACATCGTCATCTAGGCATCATCCTCCATTTTGGATCGAAACATCAACCAACACACAGAATTAGCAGTAGAAGTAATTTGTTGGGGTTTTTTTGTTGTTTGTTTTTAGGTGAAAAAAGAGGTCTGAGAAAGATGAGGCGACACTATGTTTTGCTTCTTTTTGCCGTCCTACTGATGCTATGTTTGTCTAGTAAGTACAGTTTCCTTTTCAAATAAAAACTTAATGCAGCTTTTTCAAAGTAAGACTTGAGTTTTGCTGATTTACATATTAGTCCAACAATTAATTCTAAAAGCATGAGTCTTTGAAAATGTCATGTCTGCAGCATGTGTTTCATAGTGGAATTGTTATACTCCAAGTTATACTTTTTTTCCCCTACAATAGAAAACAAAGCGCACTATTGACTTTAGCTTTTAACTTTCAAATGTTCTTGTATTAAATGTGTAAAATGACATTTTATTATGTTATTGTAAAGAGCTTTGCTTTAATCTGACAAACACCACCTTTATTTACATGTTTTTCTTTTTATTGAAATCTTTTTTATTTTTGTGTTATATGCATATGAAATTAACACTGTCACACTGTCTTGTTGTAATTCTGTAATTCTGTCTTATAGTGTAATTATTTTGTAATAGGCATAGAATTATTATTATTATTATTTTCACAAAAAAACACAAACTGCACCTTTAACTAATCAAAATTTACTCATAATCCTGTTCATTTCTTATTTACTTCTTATTTCTTTTCTTGAAACAAAAAATATATTTTAAGGTACAAATGAAACTGCATTGTGGATCAAGAATTACCATTTCATCAGTCTGATGGCTTTACCATTTTAGTGTTGAAAATCAGTTCTAAATATTATACCTCGCTTTTTTTTTTAAGGTTGGCCAAAACGTAAACTTGGAAAAGTCGCAAAACTCCCAAAAGTCTTAGTGAGACTTGTTAAAAAGAAACTACAATAAAGTGTCACCGTATGTACAATAGTACTGATTCAACTGTTAATAAATTCATTTCTAAAAAGCAAACAAAACCAAAACGGCCTGCTGTTTCAAGAGACTGCTTGCTTTTACAACTTTTAAGAGAAAATCCCTTGATCATCTCCAGGTTTTAAAAAAGCAAAATGAAGTAAAGAAAATTATTATGAAAGAACCATATTCCTAAAATTACTTGGGTCTGCAGTGCCCCCGTGTTCTCCGAACCCCCGACTCTGGCCAGGGACAAAGCAGGGATAGAATGTGGGATGAAAAATGTTGGATTGAAATAAAAAGAACTATGATGTAAAAATTACCAACTACATGATTTTTTAGTAACATTAAGCAAAACGTATCAATCACACACAACGTTTATCTTATTTAATAACTTTTTGACAAAGCTACTGGTGCAGCTGTAGGTGGAAACATACAACCACGAATGCAGAAAAAGGTTTGAGTTTGGACAATTGTTAAAGGTTTTAATATTTCCTATGATTTAAGAATAAGTTAAGACATAAAGGGTAACATTTCGGTTTCAATGTCGATTAGATCGGTGTTGCTTTGCTTTGTGTATCGTAATGAGAAACAAAATTTCATTTAGAAATACAGTCCTGTGCGAAAGCTTTTTCTCTGCTCTAATGACATTTTGTTGAACATTACATGAACGTAAAACGTAAATATGGTCTTTGTTTTTGCCAAATTTAATAGCTGTAATATTTTAAGTTAACATGTTGTGTTGTATGTTTTTGTTTGCCTTTTTTTCAGATGGAGATGAAAGTACAGAACCAATCACTGCACTTAAAAAGAAAAATGAGGTTGAGCTCACCTGCCAGAAGGGATCATGGGACACTGAATCAACTATGAACCAGCTGAAGTTGCCATATCATGATGCCAAATCTGATACCTATACATGTAAAATTAGTGAAAAAACTCACTACATGTTAGTCCGGTTCAGAAGTGAGTGCTGCACGTTTGTTCTTATTAGTCTTTGTATTTGAGAATTTAAAAGTGTATGTGTTCTTTAAAAACAAGCTGTTCCTTTGTGTCGTCAGTTTAATGAAGATTTGTACTTTTAGACTTTTGAATGAAGATTAGACTTTTTATTTTCCAAACTGGACATTTAAAAAAATATAAACATTAATTGGTACGGAGTGAAAGAGAATGTTTTTTTTTTTTAATGATTTTCTTTCTGCTTGATGCATTTCTTATAAGGTTGTGAAAACTGCATGGAGGTGAATTCCTTTTCCCTCACTGCCATTGTTTTGGGTAACGTTCTCGCCACTGCCCTTGTCGGTTGGGCTGTTTATAGCGTCTCAGCTCAGCCCAAAAGCAAGAACGCCTCCAGGAACAAAGGTGGGTGAGGTAACACAGTGCAGAGTGATTTATTTTTGCTTGTTTTTGTATTTTTCTCAACTTATTATTATTTTTTTTTTCCTTTTTTAAACAGTTTTTTTTTCTTTATTGTTTTTCTTAGCTGTTGTTACACATTTCTCCTCTAGGGTCTTGCTTCTTTTATTCATATATTTACTTTATTATTGGAGCCAGAATTATTGGTGCTCTTGGTGAATATCTTTCTAAACGTTTGCTTAATGATATGTAATGTAGTCTAAAGTTTTGTGAGTGTTTAGGACCGACTTTAGGTTCAGTTGGGTATAAATTTGAACTTAAACCAAATTCCCTTAGTCATTCATCATCAAGGGATGGATTAGATAATGCAGATATGACATGAGCAAAAAAGTGCATTAACCTTTTTAAAGGTAAACATTCTTTAAGAGCCCATTAATCACCTGCTTATTCTTATTCTACTCCACACCTGCAGGGGTGCTGTTCCACCAGTTCTTCAAAAGTTAATTAATTTGTCTTTCTCTTCTTGCGTAGCATCGGACAGAGTGAATCTGATCAACAATGGAGAAGGAAGTACATACCAGGTACGGGAAGAAGTTCTTTTGAATAAAGAGTATTGTATATTTATTATTGTGAGTGTAACCTGACACTTCAGTACTTTACAAATCCAATAAAAACCAAACCTGATTGCTAGATCTAGGGTTAGAATTCATGCTAAAATACAGAGTGGAGATCAGAACATGGTCCAAGTGGTCAGGGCTAGCTAATATGTTGTTATGCTGTGTCATTTTAGTCGTTGGCAAAATAATTAATCATATAAATAGCTATAAGTTATATAATACAGCTACACTGTGCTACAACCGTGCAATTAGAACTGTAGTTGTTTCTTTTTTCTTAGAGTTTAAGCTCACATGTGTCTTTTCCACTTGACAAGGTATTGCAAAACGCACAGTACCGGGCTCGCTCAAAAGTTTGTGCACCTCTGATCCTATTGCGTGTACAGAAGCTAACCTTTATGACTATTATTTGATCGTAAATAGTGACATTTTTAAAGTCATTTTAGCTATTAATCACATCTATGCTTGTGTATAAAAGCACTCGCAGTCCAAATTTTTGTTGTCTTTATAAATAAAAGATTCTGTTGGGAACGTGGTTAAACATGACAACTTTCTGTCAAGGGTTTTGTCCCCTTTCCACCTGATGAATGTATTTCTTTGTAAGGTCTCCATCTTAAATCGAGTACACTAATTAAACATGATTTTAAGCATTTGTTCCGTTTTCCCTCCACAGGAACTCAACAGAGTAGACATGTCGGAGTACAGCAGGCTGGGAGGAGTCAGACAGAAATAATCATCATCATCATCATCATCATCATGATAGTGTGGCGTCGCCTATTAATTAAATGTAACGGCAGCTCTTGTGGTAACGTCGGCATCAGCTAAGCAAACATAGCACGTGCTTGATCACATATCCGACTTTTGTTTAAACCAAAAAAAATGCCTTGAATCCAGAACCCGATGGCTAAAGTGAGACCAAGAACGCGGCGGTTCTATAAAGTCATGTCTTTGCTGCACTGCTTTTTCTGGATTTCCTTCAAAAGCGAATCAGTTTATTTTGCTTCTGTTAGAAAGAATATCCATCGATAATTAATTTCGCCTTGTAGATCGCTAGCAATAGCTTTTTTTTTTTCTTCAGAGTAAATACATGTGCTAAAAATAAGTACGAGGAGCGAGTAAAGTAAGGGGGTTTAGTGAGAAGATGCTAATCTGTAGCACCTATTGCTTTGTGGTTTCCACTCAGAAATAAAGAGACTTAAGCCCAGCTACTGAGTTTGTGTTTGAAACACACACACACACACACACACACACACACACACACACACACACACACACACACACACACACACACACACATGCGCGCGCGCACACACACTTATTAATATATATATATATATATATATACATACATACATACATACATACATACATACATACATATACACAGCTCAGTAGTAAAGAAATGATGCTAAAAATTAAGTTAGATAAAGTATGAAAGGGAGGAGCTTGAGGATCTGATGCACTGTTATTGTTACTGCTAAAAGACGACAAACTAAGTTATAAATCTTTATACTTTTATTAACTTTATGATCTGTCAGTACAGTAGTTAAACTTTGAAATGTTCTCTTTCTCATGTTCTGTTTTTATTTTAGCCACAATTCGATTTCAAATTAGTCAGAGCTTGGGGTTAAGATGAGCTCTATCAGCATCATGTTCCAATAATCCTTTTTTTTTTCTTTTCTAAAATAGTTAAAGTTATGAATTAGCTAAGCAGAGCTAGAAATGACCCATGTGCTCTTTAAGACTCTCTGTCATGTTCTTCTTTCATTTTAGCTCCAGAATGAGCTGGCAGAAGGACTTGAGAGCAGGCTGTATTTAAAAAAATAAAATAAAATAAAATAAAATGTTATTCAAGTTGGAAATGATCTACATGTTCTACTACCATGTTCTATTTTCAATTGAGTTGAGCAACATACTAATCAGTGTCAGAAATAGCTGGGACGTACGGTAAAGAAAAGCTCTGTCTGCATTGTCATGTCTTGACTTATAAAAAAAAAAACACCTTATGCTTTTTTTAAAGTTTACACTCTGTAAGTAGAGTAGTTAAATCCTTTTTCCAGGCTCCTTCATATCCTTGCTTCATTCTAGCATTAGGTGACAATTAGCTACACTGTTACAGGAAACTTGGATTTAAGACATGTTCATATAATCATTTTTTAACATCAAAGTTAGTGTGCTAAGGTAAAGTAGCTAAACCTTTTAAAGTTGTCCTAATTCTAGTTTCAGACCTAGCAGGGACCTGGGACTTGGACAGGGTTTTTAAGCATGATTAGATTTAAATATCGTACATTATTTACTGGCTAAAGAATAAAGTTAGAAAAGAACTAAATCTTATTACAGACTTTTCATGTTCTGGTTAGTTTTAAAACAGTTTCAGAATGATCTCATATTTAGGATCAACATGGACATTATTTACTTCGTTTCTGTTTTTTGAAATATTACTACAGACTTATTGGATTAGATAAGTGATTATCGAAGCCACCCAAGCTGGTCGGGTTTCTTTTTGAGTCTGGGTCCTAACAAGGTTTCTTCCTTATAACCTTTAGGGATTTTCCTTGACACTGTCACCCTGGACTTGCTCAATTTGGGATTATTAGATATTAGAAGATAATCTAAAATTGTAATTTGATTGAAAATTGCTGCTTTAAGACAATGCTCCATTGTAAAAAGCACTATAGAAATAAATTGCTTTGACTGGACAAAAGTTTGTGGACACCCCTTCTAATTCCTGAGCTATTTCAGCAGCACTTACTTGAAACACATTTCTAATATAAAGTGTACATTGCTGGATTCCTCATAGACAAACAGGGGCTTTAGAATGGGATGTACTGATAGCCCAGTGACTCTCAATATTACATTTTTCCACACATGGGTTTTTGCCTCCATTAAGTCAGTTCATCAACTTTCTGCCCTGCTGCCTTAAATAAAGCCCATAGAGAGTTGGTTTGCCGACTTTGATTGAGAACTTACACAGAACCTTGTCTTCAGCTCCACCAGACACCTTGAAAATGCACTCAAATGGCAAAAGTGACAAACGTTGATATATATATATATATATATATATATATATATATATATATATATATATATATATATATATATATATATATATATATTTGTTTTTTTCACTCCCAAATCTAAATTTAGTGGAAAGCTAAAAGCAGCAAAAGTTTGTCTGTAGCAGCAAAAGTTTGACCAGAAATCATACCATTACCCATGATTTGGATGTAATTGTTTGGGTTATCATGTCTTTTTAAATGCATGTAGTGTGATAAAACATATTTATGCATTTTGTTTACTTTACACTCCTTGAGTAAATACTCCCCCCTCATGTTCTGCCAGTATTTGAGCTAGCAAAATTAGGCTTTTTAAAATGATGTTACTATAACGATTTCTATTTATTTTACATTTCATACAGATTTCGGATCAATCTTATAGACTGTTCTTGTTTCATTTGAGTTAGAAATTGGTGCTAATTAGCTTCATACATGTTCATCAGGCTTGTGTATTAAAATGATCTGCTTCTGTAAAGAGCGTTGTTAAGTAATGAAATAATAAATGAGCTCAGTGTTAATCTAGATTCATGTTCAGGTCATGAAGCTAGCTCTTAATTTAGCTAATTTAAGCTTGAAATAGATGCTAATTAGCATCTTAAGATGGGTTAGTTTGGGCTTAAGACGGGTCTTTGAGCTTTAATATGTATGTAGAATCTGTTTATCTGTAAACAGTTAACTTTCTTGACAGAACAGTTAAATATAAGAATGATTGTCTTTTAGACTGTTTTGGTTTGGTAAGTAACTTTATAATTAGCTGGTAAACATGCTGTTTTAGCAATATGATGTTTCTTTAATTAGCTAATTAAAAATGAACTCTCTCTTATGGTTTGCTTGAAGTGAAAAATGGATGCTAGTTAGCTGGACGGTGTGTGTTAAGGCTTGTTCTATCCGTGTTAAACGAAACATTCATTTGTACATTTTTTAAAATCTACTTAATCCTTGGTCAGGTTCACACGGAAGCCGGCAGCACAGGGCGCAAGACAGGAACAACCCTAGACACAGTGCCTATCCATCGTAGGGCACACGCACTAAGGCCACTTTAGGGATGCCAGTTAACGTAACACACACTCTTTGAGGAAGCCGGAGTAAACCCACACAGACACAGGGAGAACATGCAAACTTCACACAGGCGGAGTCTAACCGGGGGTGTCGGAGCTGTGATATTATCAATATGCATTTCTACATATGTGTGTTTGAATAACAGCTTTTGACCTGTTAATATCTGTTATCTGCACTAGAAACGTTAAAAGTTACGCAGTATTTTACTCTAATGTTTTCTCCGTTACAGTAAACAGATGATGCATTTCATAAACTACACACGTACAGGAAGTAAGCAAAGCCTCTTGACTTTTATTAGGCCATCGTATATAAGCTCAAACCTAACAGCTGTGCGGTTCATCGTTTCCTCTGTTCTAATCATTTGAGTATTCTAGTAGAAATGTGATGTTAGCGCTGAGTATCTGATGGTAATGGAAAACTCATGTCTAGAAGTTTCCAGTTTCTTTCAAATGCACCAGTGCTTTTCATTTGTGTTGTTTGTATAAACAGACGAGCAGTGTAATGTACATGCTAGTTAAACTGAACGCACCAGGACACCATGCTCCATTGTTTGGGATTTGGAAAAAAACAGCTTATAGCATAATAAGTGAAATAATAACCCAGCATTCAGTGCGACACAAAGCTCCTTAAACACTAAAAGGAAAAGAAAAGGAAAAACAAACCAGCCTTAATTTTGTCTGTCTCCCGAATGAATTTTTTTTTTTGTCCTGGCAATAGCAATAGTGACAAAATATTAATATTTAAGTTTTGTAAAAATACTGTTCTATTATGTATTAAAATTAGGCTGAAGTGCACTGAAATGTTTTTTGAACGAAACCAAAAAACTGTTGACAGCAAAAGCATTTTATTGTGCAATTTTACAAAACAAAACAAGGAATCAAAATATGTTGCAAATGTATGTGAGAAATTACAAAAGAATGCTTTAAATAAAACTGGTACCAGTCCACTTCTTTAAAATACATCATTTCATGAACCTACACTTATGCTTTAAAAAACAAACGGATACATTTTCATCATTTGTCCTGGTTTCTCTAGTTGTTGTTTTTTTTAAGCTCTAGTATTATTCATTTCATTTCATTTCAAAAATAAACTGAACAATGGAAACTGACACGCTGACACACCAAAATAATAAGTCCTACTCATAGTTCCAGTTCACTTCCAGGAAATACGATGATGTCACGTTTAAATGCAATGTTATTTTGGCTACAAAACCACTTTCATATTAACACAACGACTGAAAATATCATATAAGCATTATAAAACAGGGTCGTTTGATATGTAATTCATCTCTGTTTAAACACAACTGGTGAAAAAAAAAATGTTATGATCAATGGAAATTAATTTGAAATTCAGGTTAGTAATTGATATCTTTTGTTATGTTTTATATATTACAGTACTACTGAATTAACTTGCAGTAACTTTGGGTAACTGTAATAGATTCCAGCTTGTAACTTACAGTTTCACGGTTTGGCTCTTAAATGTAAAGTGAAAGTTGGAAGAAGGTTCTACTGTCATTTCAAGACGTCCTAAGAAACAAAAAAGTAGTAATAATCCCCGAGTTTAGCTAAATTGTTTAAATTTTTTTTTACATTTCTTTTTCTTACTTCATTTCAGTATGTTAGTTCAAGTTTATTTCACCTTACTGCAGAAATTCAGCAAAATAAATGGACAAACTAAAACGGATAAAAGAAAGAATGGACTGCTTATACACACTATATAATTCCATATATCTGAGAAATATGCTATAGTACAGTATATATGATTATAGTATGATATAGTACATAGAAAAGTACAGCTAATAAAACTCTGATAGACAGGTCGGTAGACGTATAATACTTACATTATTACCATTATTATATCCCTTATTTTACTTCTATGTATAATGTTGATAAAGTAGACTATTATCTTGATGTCTTACTTAGCACACGTTTTGAAAGTAGCCAAATTTCTATAGATATCAGTAGAGTACAACCGAGTACGACTTCACTAGCGCCGTTTTGCTTCTGCGTAAACAGCATTGCCTCGTGTGGCTTGGTTCAGAGTCTGAAAAAAGAAGAAAAAGCAAATGTTAACTTAACATTAACTATGAATGCATTTACTGTGTGTGTGCACCTTAATCATTACAAAAAAAATACCATTTGCATTTACACTTTCTGTCCCTCAAGATCAAGGTGAAAATAATATTTAAAAACATTCTGTGATCATTCTTTACATTTTATTAGTATAATACCTACTTTGGGGAATTTACTCCCTCTTAGTGACCCTTATTGATCAGATACAACTAATCACCTTCCAGTTCACGCACCAGGCTAACTGAGATAAAGTCGGCTGTTTGTGGAGGATTCCACTTTCAGTATTTCATGGTAACAGAGAATTTGCTCTAAAGCCACTTTCAAAACGGCGACGGGATAAGATGTGGAAATGTACAAGTTAGGAGAAGATTTTAGAAGTGCCTTAATTATCTCTTGGCTTAACATTGAGGATAACGTTGAGAATATTATTAAAAAATGGAAAGTGTATGGCACCACCACACCCTGCCTAAACTGGACCATCCCTCAAATGGATAATGAAGCCAGGAGGATGCTGATCAGCAAAACTACTACGTGCCAACTTTGAAGGACTTGCAATCTTAACAATAATCTCATAAGCAAAGAAAGAAGCCTTTCTGAGTATGGTTTGTGTGTTTGATACCGCCATACCTACTGTGAACTGGTGCTGCTTTAATACCCCTTGTAATAAACCAGTAACGACTTACCTGATAGTCGGGGTTGGGGGGTATGGGAGGTCTGTTTGCTTGTTGTGGTTGTTGATTTGCTGTAAAAGATTCAAAATAAGTATAAGTCATTCTAGTAATATGTTACAGGTGGATACAAATTAGAAGCAGATGTGTTCCAAAAGTATGTAGACACTCCTTAAGGCAGTGGCTATTTCAGACATTTCCTAACCGGTTCAATCTCCATTGAAGAACATCGACAGGAGAACCAGACTTTCAACCAATTTTTGTATGCAAGGAGGAATACTGGTCAGTGACATTCTTAGTAGCAGCAGGATGGTGAGCTCTTTCCTGAAATCGCTTAAGTTTAGTGTAGAACTTAACCCAGACCTTTAACCTCAACCCCATAAAACAAGTTTCGTATGAAATGGAACCCTGCCTAATTCCCCTCAGTGAAGAACCATGGTCCAAAATCGAATGTCTAATTGTTTAATAATCATTCCAGACGTGGTGTTTGGGTGTCCCTTTACTTTATCGTCACTGTGTTTCCTTTAGTATCGGTGTGTGTTCCTGTGTGTTACCTCTCTGAGGCGTAGCGCTTCCAGCCTTTTTGCGAGCGCAGATATAAACCATGAGCACAACACCCAGCGTGATCAGAATGTCTGCGAATATCACTCCAAACGCCAGCATTGTGTCCAGCTCAACACAACCCTCACACACTGACAACAGAACAATAAACAGCAATAAACAAGATACAAAAAAGATGACGTTCATCAATTCTTCTTGTTTTATTTAAGAAATATTGTACATTTTCCAACTAAGCCTATCCAGCTCCCCAGTATCTTGACATCTCCCACCACATGTTTAACGCCCTGCTGGCCAGTGAAGACTGTGGCCACTGTAAACTAAAGTGAGTCTGCATGGAGAAACGGACTAAAAAAGTTGCAGTTTGCTTAAGTTTGCATCCATTGTCTTGTTTCACAAATATTATTTAAAAATATAAAATGAATTATTATCAACTATCAACCACAGTCCCAAAGCACAAGTGTTTGTTTTGTTTTTTTAAATTACTATTTATTTTTTCCATTTTTTAACATGATCATCTATATCTTTATGAAAATTTACAAACAAAACAAAATGTTTGGGTCATGTTTTATCTTCTTACAACAAAACATCCAATAATCAACCTACACTAAATGTTTCATCCTTAAAGTTACTTATTTACTTCAAATTAAAGTTAAACACTTAAGAATGAACTAATTACTTTTTACATTTGCAACATAAATTAGGGTTTTTCACAATTTCACAAAAAGTGTTATGATACTTAAATGTAAAACACAATATTTCCCGCTACGTAACAAACAACTTCACTTTTTACTTACTTAGTTTTGGTGTTTAAATATAGAAAAGTAGCATTAAGTTGTGTCATGGTCTCCTTGTATTTAACACAAAAATACTGCTAGAAACGTCTTCAATTGATGTTTTACTGGTTTTAATTTGTCAGCATAAATGTTATAAACAGCATAACTTTCCTTTTTTTGTCGCACTTTGCTGTTTAATTTAATATGTTCTAGTAAACTCTTTCCTGGTGTTTAACACACAAGTTTTCATCAAACATGAAGGAAGCTTGTTCATTTTTGAATAAATCTGCATAACAAAAAAATATTTTTTAAGAATTAAAAAAGGTTTGAAAAATGTTGATATTTTACGGCTAAAATTTACAATACGAATTTGAAGTTTTAACCCTTAAACAATCAGTAAAAGGTCATTACCATGACACTTACCCACTGCTTTGATGAAGAAGTAATACGTATTTGTGTTGACAGTGCATTGGTACAGTCCATCATGCTTCTCCTCATAATTGTTTATGATAAGATATCTAGTTTTTTCATTATCTATCGGTACAGGTGTTTTCCATTCTGCTGTCTCATCATCCTCATTAGCCAACGGACAGGTCAGTGTGACTGTAGTTCCACTGAAGCTTACAGAACCCTCCAAGTCTGTTTAAAAAAAACAAAACAAACAAAAAAAAAAACACTAAAATTAATAGGTATATTTTATCACAGATGTTGTGTCTAGATTATTTCCTCAAAACGTTTTTCGACCATGTGACTGACTGCTCAAGATACTTTACCGGAAATCAAGTCTTTGAACATGTCTAGCATTTATACAACAACTAAAAACAAACGCCAATACTCCTTCTAAAAATATTCTTACTACCATTTCAACTTCAGAGGAAAAACTTAATAAAAGTTTTTACAACAACTTCAAATCCCTGTGATGAATTCTTGGCCATTTGTAAACTTTTCTCTTGTTCTTTAGACTCTTTTTTTTTTTGTGTACAAGTAAAAGTTTGTACAAACAGTTAAACTGCTAAAAGCAGCAGGAAAAACATCACTGCAGGCAGTTTTTCCCTTTCTTGTCGTTATAATTGAAGCATCATGTTCAATAAGTTAATTCTTGAAAATTTCCTTAAAGTTTTAGCTTCTCATAACGAACCATCACAGATTAATACTAACATGCTTGTTTTTGCAAATCCAGAAGTTTGAGAGCAATTCTTAATTTAAGTTTAATAGAAACCCAATTCAATTTGTTTAAAAAAAAATAAAAAGAAGACTTTACCTTCGAGTTCCTGGCTGGTTACGATATTGAACAAAAAGACCACGTAGATCACTCCAAGCCCGTTCATCTTATCTTCTTATTCTTATAGATTTTTCCTTTTTCCTTCCTTTTACAATCTAATTAAGTTAAATAAATCCAATTTGTTTAATTGCTTTCTATTTAAAATAAACCTTTAAATATGCATTTCTTGTCTGCTCTCTCTCTCTCTCTCTCTCTCTCTCTCTCTCTCTCTCTCTCTCTCTCTCTCTCTCTTCCTGTTACAGTTTTACAGGAAGAAGAAACCATCAAAAGCTGCACCTGACACACCAAGCTTCTATACGTACAATTGTTTTATTGTTGTTGCCATGTTTTTGACACATTCGGATAAAACATTTTGTTGAGGAAACATAAAATGAATCTAGAACTTGCATCCCTGCCTGCTTGTACTGTCATTTGGAAAAACGTTCCTGTATTAGTAGCAGTGATCATTTATGTTCTTAAACAAATAAAACAACTGAAAGTTTCAGACTTTTTCCATGTGTTTGGCTCTTTTGGCCTACCATATGGCCCTCTACCACCATCAGGTGGAGGCACATCTACTACCAGTGGGGCATAATAGTAATAGAAATATAATAATATAGGGCGCTCAGATGGTGCAGCAGTCTAATATGCCAGCCCACCTCTGCAGGTCACTGGTCTCACACACACACACCTGGCTGTGCCTGAAGGAGACCTGGCCAGTCAGGGGATCATCTCACACTGAGAGGGACTGGTATTCCGTTCTGGGCAGGCTGCAGTTTTTCCACTGATGAATTTAGAGGCACAGTGTTGGATTAACCGTCTTGTTTACACTCACAGGGCTGAATGAACACTAAGTGAACACCCTGAGCTCTCTAAGTGTTAATTCCAGATGGGGGATGGTGCTCCGAGTGCTGAAATAATCCAGTACATGAATAAGTCAGTCGACAGAGGGAGGGATTTGGAATTTCCTATCACTATCACTTCTCATTGTCAGTGCGCTGTTTTCAGGAACGACCTTCTTCGGGAGCTGAGGTCCATCTCGAGTTAAACAGGGACGTAAAGGAATTACCAAAGTTTCCAGATGTGGTTGAATCGGGCTCGGGATTTCCTGCTGTTCCTCCCAGTGCTGCTGGCTTTCTCCACCTCAGGTGACACTTATATGAACAACTGTCATGTTTACTAATATTTTACGTTCTATTAGGGATGTAACTTTTCCAAAACCAGATTTGATTTGTCTGTTCGGTTGTACCCTGAAAAAAGATTAAAAACGTACCAGGTTGGGGGATATTAGGCTTTTTCGTGAGATTGTTTACATAATGCATGTCTGTATACGTGCTTAGAAACATCTAGATATGGTCCTTGGGTTTGGGGAACCACCAACTGGTTCAAACCTCACCTTTTACCTGACTGGAGATGTTGGAACTTGCATAAAACTAATCAAACTGGAGAATTTAGAAGGTTCAAGTCTGGCTTTGAGAAGATGTTTGACCTTTTATTGTGTGCTTGCCTCATCTAACTCCTAGTGTCTCGTTTACAAGGACGTTATGGAAATCTTGAGACACGGCCACAAATGATCCTCACTGGTTCTTGCCTCAACTAGTAGTACTGCATCCTGGTATTTTATCCAGACCTTTAGCAAATTGTGAATCCATTTAGATCCAGAATGCTTGTTTGCATTCCGGTCAGACTCTGGATCTGCGGCTTATTTGCATCTCACGATTTATCTCTGGAGGCCCTGAGGTTCAACAATGTACTGATAACCAAACAATAATCTGTGCAGCTCTACTGCTCTCCAACCTCATATGCTCCAGCGTTTGTCGGTGTTGAGTCACGGCTTCATTGTCTTCTGCCTTCCTGTGCTTCCTGCATTTGATTAACAACCATCTGCTCTTGCATGCTATCGTGTTTATTCTCATCGCCCTTTCCCCCACACTGATGCCCACAAATGGTCATGAATTGTGCTGCTTGTGGAATAATAATCTTTGTAAATGTTTCAAACAGGTCTTCAGGATCAGATCTGAATTGTTGTATTGTGAAGATCAAATTAGATGATGTGAGAGCTTTCTCCAGTGTTGTGAGCTTTGGTCGGGTGCTCAAGAGCTTTGTTCCTAATCTCATATTAAGTGTGTGGTGAGTTTAGCACTTGGTGCCTACAGTCGTATGAAAAAGTTTGGGCACCCCTGATAATTTTCATGATTTTTCTTTATAAATCATTGGTTGTCCAGCTCAGCAATTTCAGGTAAATATATCATATAGCAGATGAACACCGTGATATTTGAGAAGTGAAAATAAGTTTATAGGTTTTACAGAAAGTGTGCATGAGTAATTATTCAAACAAAATTAGGCAGGTGCATAAATTTGGCACCCTTGTCATTTGAATACCTTTAGCACTAATTATTGGAACACAAAATATGTTTTGTAAGCTCACTGACCCTTGATCTACATACACAAGTGAGTCCAACTATGATAAAGGGTTAAGGTGGCCAATTGGAAGTTTTTCTCCTCTTTGCATCTTCTCTGAAGAGTGGCAATATGGGAGCCTCAAAACAACTTCAAATGGCCTGAAAACAAAGGTTGTTCAACATCATGGTTCAGGGAAAGGGAAAAGCTCTCTCAGAGATTTCAGCTGTCAGTTTCCACTGTGAGGAACATAGTGACGCAATGGAAGACCACAGACACAGTTCTAGTTAAGGAACTCCCGAAGTGGCAGACCAAGAAGAATCTCAGATAGGCAGAGGCGAAGGATGGTGAGAACAGTCATAGTCAAGCCACAGACCACCTTCAAAGACCTACAACCTCATCTTGCTGCAGATGGTGTCACTAATCATCGTTCAACTATACAGCACACTTTGCACAAGGAGAGGCTGTATGGGAGAGTAATGCAGAAGAAGCCTTTTCTGCAGACACGCCACAGTCACTTGAGGTGTGCTACAGCACATTTGGACAATCCAGCTTCATTTTGGAATAAAGTGCTGTGTACTGATGAAACTAAAATTGAGTTATTTGGACATAACAAGGAGCGGCACACATCCCAAGACAAACATTTGCTACCCACAGTAAAATTTGGTAGCGGTTCCATCAGGCTGCGGGACTGTGTGGCCAGTGCAGGTACTAGGAATCTTGTTAAAGTTGAGGATCGCATATTCCAGTTAATATCTCCAGATTCTTGAGAACAATGTTCAAGAATCAGTGACAAAGTTGCACCGAGGCCAACGACCCCCAAACCCCCTGCTTCAAAATCTACTAAGGCATTCATTGCAGAGGAACCAGTACAACGTTTCTGGAATTGGCCATCTCAGTCCCCCAGACATGAATATTACTGAAAATGGTGGGCTGTCCATGCTCGGAAACCATCAAACCTGACTGAACTGGAGATGTTTCTAAAGAAGAATGGTCCAAAGCACCTTCAACCAGAATCCAGACTGGAAGCTGTAGGAAGCGTTTAGCGGCTGTTATTTCTACAAAAGGAGGATCTACTAAATATTGATGTAATTTTTCTGTTGGGGTGCCCAAATTTATGCACCTGCCTGATTTTGTTTGAATAATTACTGCACACTTTCTGTAACTCCTATAAACTTCATTTCACTTCTCAAATATCACTGTGTTCATCTGCTATATGATATATTTAACTCAAGTTGCTGATCTGAACAACCAATGATTTATAAACTAAAATCATGAAAATTATCAGGGGTGCCCAAACTTTTTCATACGACTGTATGTCCAGGTACATCAGGAGCTTAGTACAGATGTTTTGGGTACACGATAAAAGTGTTTTGAAAGCTTGGTTCAGCTCACGTGCTTTGGGAGCCTGTGTCCTGTATGCTAAGGGAATAGAGAAAGTGTTTTGGAAGCTTGCTTCATTTGTTGTAGTATCCTAAATAAGACACTTTGGGATCTTAATTCAGATTGATTCAGGTGTCTTGATAGATTTGGTCTTTAGGATCTTAACTATGCTGCTTTGAATGTTTGGTTAAGGTGTGTTCACAAAATGGTTGATACAGTTTGGGAGCTTCCTGTGCTTCCTTAGTTTAGAAAGCATTTGGATATTATTTCTGGTATACTGGAAGTTCAGTTCTGGTGTTTTTTAAAAGTTTAATGCAAGTGTCTTGAAGCATGATTTGGGTCTGTTGGGATGTTAAAGTTGGTGTTTTTTATTACCTCGCATGTTTTGGAAGCTTAATTCCGATTATTTTTATTTATATAAAAAAGGCTTGGTTCTGGTGCTTTATGGATTTTAAGTTTTTGTTTTTACTCTTGGTTCAGTATTATTGGTTCAGTATTAAAAGCTTGGCTGTTGTGTTTTGGGATCATATATATTTGACAGGGTTCTGTGTCAACATAGGAACATATGCACAACTGGGAGGCGTGTTCTGACTACTGTCCTCTTCGTGTGGGATCCCACTTGTGTTCTGGCTTCTCTGGTTACACTGAACACCCTTGAGGAGTTGCTGAGCAGGATAGGGGCATCAATGATGTCTTAGTACCCCATTCATGGAAAGCTTACCTTTTTGAACGCTTGCTTAATCTGTTTTTGGTGAACTTTATTGGGATATATTTTTGTAAATTTCATTTTTCATGAGCTTGGTTCAGGTGATCCTGGTCCTGATTATGTTTTTGTTTTGGTCTTGAGTTCAGGAGTACGGAGAGCTTTACTGCTGGCTTTGGAGACGTTTTTGGTCAGACCAAAGAATTAGGAGTTGCTGGTTAAGGGTCGTAAAGTTCTTCGGTGTTGTAATGTGGTGGTTAACTAATGTAATTTAGTAGATTTGTGGATTATTCAGTTAGCATAGCTCAGAGTTGTGCAGCAGCAGTGTTGGGTGAATATTAAATCCTCACCGTCCTGACAGCAGCATATAGCTGATACCCAGATCTCCAAGGCTGGAAAATTGGATTAGACGTGATAGTACAAGTAGCGCAGATCGCTCGCTCGTGTGTGTGTGTGTGTGTGTGTGTGTGTGTGTGTGTGTGTACTAGTTTTCATGCCTGCAAGGTAGTAAATGCTTTATTTAATAGGTAACACAGCCGAACACACATAGGTATGCAGACAGGTACTAACCTGTTGGTCCGTCTTCTGCTCTAGGTGTCCCTATATTTAGAGTGTATTTATCTCTCTACAGAACTGTGCAAATGTCTTGTCACCCCTGGAGATGTTTTCCTAAATGTGAAGTAATTACACAACCTCTGCCAGGACAAATAATTTAAAAGAACAGCCAGAGGCTTTCAGAGGTCGATGTTCAAATCACTGAATCACTTGGCCATAACTACGATATTCTCCTCCCTTATTCAGTGTATAAATCAGTGAATCGTTCACTCGTGACTCGCTTCTCTCTGGTCCCAGTGGGTCAGCGTTTGAATTACTGAATCGATTTGTTAAAACTCATTAATAACTCGCTTGACAGTTACTCGGTAACTGAATCAGTGGATTCATTTGTTCCAGACTCAGATGTCAGTGTTTGATTCAGTGAATCACTGGGTCATGATTTAACAGTCACTTTTCTTTAGTTCAGAGCTTCATGTTCAAACACTTTTATTATTTTTCGCTCTTATTCAGTGAGTCGGTGTTTAAATCACTGAATTTTATTCTGGTGTGTCCCGGGTTTGCTCCTCTCTTACTGAGCAAGACAATGTTTGAAGCAGTGAATGTTTTTGACATGACCAAGATGACCTGACCTTGGTCTCCTCACCTGGTAGAGTTTAGCAGCTCTGTACCAGTTCTTTAGGTGTTGATGGTGCATCTCTTCTTGCTCGCTGGTTCTGATCCTGTAGGACAGGTGGAAGCGATGACGGTGTATACGTCAGGTCACGTGGAGGCTTTAAATGGATCTGATGTTCGGCTCAAGTGTACTTTCAAAAGCTCTGCCCCCGTCAGACGCTCAGTCCTGACCATCTCTTGGGCCTTCAAGCCACTCGGACCCAGCATCCAGGAGTCTGTAAGTCAAGCCTGCATGAACACCTACAGTACTTTCATTCAGATTGTATATCCACTTATATATGTACATATATGTATAGATGTGGTGCCACTCGTGGCCACCAGAGGGCTGTCATGTTGTGTATGAGTGTGTATAAGACTTGGTTTAGATCGAATTTTCGAATTGTTTTTTAGAAAAAGTGAGAAAAAGTTTGCGCACCATTTGAAGTGACTCGTACGTGCTTTGACAACAATATCAAAAAAACTTTGTCCAAACTAAAAACGTAAAGTGCTTTTTTGTTTAATTCATGGTTGAACCCGGGGAATAGTATGTGAACCGTTGTATTTCACAAATACGAGATGAATGACTGACTCTGAACACTTAAAAACAGGCAAAGTAAAAAGCAAAAATCAAGTTCACACAAGGACACCGGTTAGCTTGCCAGCTAATGTAAGTGAACCTGTTGCTAACATCTGCTTTGTTTTTGTTTTAGGTCTTCTACTACCACGAGAAGCCGTTCCCCCCGAAAGAGGGCCGCTTCCAGAATAAGGTGGTGTTTGTGGGCGAGACTTCAGCCAGCGACGCCTCCATCCTGCTGCGCAACGTGAACTTCAGCTACAATGGAACTTTCATCTGCCAGGTGAGGAACCCGCCCGATGTCCACGGCAACGCTGGAGAGGTCCACCTGCGGGTCATCACAACAGGTGATCAGAATATGTATATGTTTAATATATATGTGAGCAAACCAAAAAAACTGTGTCGTCACCAGGATGTGAGCAGCTTGAGCACGGGGGGAAAAAGACCAATGGAGCCCCATCAGAGGTGCTCACTGAATTTGTCACCATTTGAAAAAGATAATAAACCAAAGAATAAACAAATTGACTCATGTTTTTGGAGAGTGAGCTTAAAAGTCCGACCAATTCAGTTTTCCCTTGATTTTTAGAGATTTTAACGAAACACCTCTCTTGTTTTCAGCTCCTTTCTCTGAGATGGTGATCCTCTCCGTGGCCATCGGGGGCGCTGTGATGCTGGGACTTTTCGCTCTCGCCATCGCCTCGTCTGTACGCTGGTGCCGTAAAAGAGAAACGAACCGTCGCGAACGGCTACGGCAAGAACGTAAAGATCTCATGGTCTGGTGAGAAACAACAGAAACAAACGTGGATTGAAAAAGACTGCTTTCAGCTCTTTAGCGCCTCCTCTGGTCTGGAGCTGTGTTTATAGTGGTTAAATTCATTATGAAATAGATTTTGTCTCGGTCTCTTGGCAAAAGATCTGATCCTAGAGTTTGTTCCTCTGGAGCACACACAAAGAAACCCATGGAAGACGAATATGAGAAACGTGATAAAGACGTTATAAATAATATTATTAAGAACATATGAACAGTAATGTTATATACAGTTTTATAAATCAACCATATAAAGAATATAATGACGTTATAAAGAACACTATGAAGAATGTAATGTTGTTATAAAGAACATTACAAACAGCACTGAGAAAAAAAAGTCAGTAAGACTACATTTGACTAGAATGCTACAGCAATGCTAGTTTAAATTCTTGTATATTCTCTCAAATAGCCTGCTGTGTGAGTTTTTCTCTTAACCAGAGTTTGTTTGTCTAATGTAATGATAACTTGTGCGTATAATTCTGACTGATTTTCTTACTTGCTTATGAGTTTGATTGTTGAATGTAAACCTACTTTAATTGCTAGCCTGTTTGCTAATCTAACAGAGTGCTAGTTTGTGACTTCGCCTGTTAGCCATGGCTGTAAATAACAGTTTTTGCTGCTGATGTGTTGCTGTGATGTTGATGTTAATGTTTGTGCCTTTGCATTGTGTTATGCTGGAAATGAGCTGCTACATGTCATCCCGTTCAGAGAAGATAAAAGTTTATCTTCACTTACAAGATGTATTCCTTCACTGGTGGTCAAAATAGAGATGTTTCACAGAAAATATGTCACATGTATTAGCAGATCAGCACTGAATCACTTTTGGACTCCCTTTAGAAAAGTGAATAAATGAATCATGAGGCAGATTTGATTCCATCTCACATTATTTAACAGTGAACTGATTCTGATTAACTGAACTAATTCACAAATCCTTGGGTTGATTTAGTTTGGATTTCATTGAAGAATCAGACTACTCCATATAAGCGACGGTGTTTAATTTCTTTTTTACTATTGTGAATGGTAAGGTTTGGGGTAATGACTTCAGCTCCCCTCTGCGTACGACCATTGACATGGCTGCTGAGTGGGCGACTTTTTTCTGCCGTTAGTCAGCATGATTTGTTTTAGCTCCTTGCTGCACTGCAGTTTTGATATTGATATATATCTTTTTAATTCTGCTGGAAGTTCTGCTGACTTGTGTGATGCGGGCGAGGCGCGTTTTGTGAGAAGTCGCAATTCATCAGTCCGAGAAATTAACTGATGGGAGGAAAAAGTTTAAATACTGGTTTGGTTTAATTTGATTAAATGCCGAGGGCAGGCTCCTGTAACTCAAGAACCATTTCATACTGGAACTTTGCCTTCATGAATACATTAATTAATTAATTATTTAAGGAGTCATTTACATTTGTTGGAAGATGATAATGATGAGCAGGAGACTCACAGTTTTATTCTGTTTAGTCTCAGGCTACTTAGTGGTGATGCAAATGATGATTCAGTAATAACTATAGTTCAGTTTGGACTTCAGACTCCCTAATGAAAACTGGACCAAACAATCAAAGTCAGGTTTGATTCACTTCAGCTTCTGACTATTTGGTGGTGACCTAGAGATGGATTTCCAAAGATTCACATTAAGCAGTGCACAAGAGAATCAAATAAGCTGAAATTATATTTGATTCATTTCAGACTCACAATTAAAATGTATAAAATTGAGTTTGTGTGTTGTAAATGAACTGAAGTCTGGGCCCGGCCTTGTTTAGGTTCAGACTCACGTTTCTGAACTTTGAACCTGAGAATCAAAGAATCAAATGGTTTGGACTTATTTAAAGAATCGTGGAGTCATTAATTGGGTTTGCTTTAGTTTAGGCGTTCTCAGATGGGAAACCAAAGGTGTCAGAAAATTATTTCAGACGGTAGAAACGTTAGGAGTCAGACTCTGCTTCCAATATGAAAAGAATGAAGCGTTTGAATCGAATATCCCATCACTTATATCTTTGTGGTATATGCCCATATATGTGATTTTGGTGCATTAATAAAAGGTTAAAGGACCTTAAACATTACAAACACTAAATAATTAATAAAGTACTCAAAAGTACTTTTTAAAGAGTCTTCTTTAGAACAAGCTCTCGTTTATTCACACTAGGGGGTGTTAATGAGCAGGACCGATCTTATTAAATGATGAGTGGTTAGTTCTGCTGGAGTACAACAAACGTGTGCGTGTGTGAGGGAGAGATCAAAGTCTAATTTGTGCTTCGCTTACTAGCAGGACATGGGGTTACATTTTACTTGGTTTCACAATGCCAATGCAAACCGAAACCAAATTCATTTCAGACCATCACAATGAAACTCATGACTCAGGGTTCACTTATATACACTGCTCAAAAAAATAAAGGGAACACTCAAATAACACATCCTAGATCTGAATGAATGAAATATTGTCATTGAATACTTTGTTCTGTACAAAGTCGAATGTGCTGACAACAAAATCACACAAAAATCATCAATGGAAATCAAATTTATTAACCAATGGAGGCCTGGATTTTGAGTCACACACAAAATGACCGTGGAAAAACACACTACAGGCTGATCCAACAGTCAGGCTACCTCTGGCGAGAACATGGAGGGCTGTGCGGCCCTCCAAAGAAATGTCACCCCACACCATTACTGACCCACTGCCAAACCGGTCATGCTGAAGGATCTATGGATCATCTATTGAGACTGGTGGCTAAATGCTTAAATTATATGTTAAGGGGATGGTCATTCAATTTGTAGGCAATTTATTATTTTTTTTATTTCAAAAACCAAACAGTGTCAGGCCTCCTTTCAGCGTTCTCTCCAATGCCACAACCCAAGCACACATCAATGGCAAACCACACTGACACACAGCCTCTTGAGCGAACCATATTATATAATGTTCTGATCGGACATTTCCCAGTTATCTATGTTTATTTAATTTTGCTGTTTACATATTTTTTTGTGAACACACTTCCGCTTCCTGCATGTGAAGTAAACCCACTTTTGTTCTCTAACTGAAAATCACTGAGCGCACATTTAAAGTAATCTCACATTTCTACAACAGATAATGAAAGGAATGTTGCAAAACCTTCAACCTTCTTCTCTCCACAGTCCTCTCTCTCTCTGTCTCTCTCTCTGTGTCTCTGTCTTTCACACCGTAATCTGTTGATCATGCTCTGTGTTGGCATGGCAACAAGGACGACTTTGGGTGATGGTGTGTTCTCACGGGAGAACTAGAATGGAGCGAAGAGAGTCTAGGAAGAGGTGATGGAGGAAAACCGACACCACGCGCTGCAACTCCTGAACAAGGATCTCTTTCACATCGTAATACAGGAAGAACTTGAACAGAGGGACATACTCAGCATGCATCAGAGACCTACACTGCTGCTACACACACACACACACACACACACACACACACACATATATATATATATATATATATGTATATATATATATATTCCTCTTTACTCTTTATTAGGAACACCTCCTTGTTTCTAAACTCATTATATCATTGCCCATACCATGTAGGAGCACTTACTGACTGTAGTCCATCTGTTTCTCTACATACTTCATCCCCTTTACTCCCCTTTACAGGACCCCCCACAGGACCAGCACAGATCAGGTCCTATTTGGGTGGTGGTGTGTTAGAGTGGTGGTGGTGTGTTAAAGTGTCTTGTGCTAGTATGATTTAATCAGACCCAGCAGTGCTGCTGGAGTTTTTAAACACCTCAATGTCCAGCCACCAGTGTCCGTAGGCAGCAGTACCTGTAGGTGGAGCAGTATGGTAGATGTGTCTAACAGAGCGCACCATGAGTGATCAGTGTTTAAAAACTCCAGCAGCACTGCTGTGTCTGATCCACTCATCAGTGTCAGTGTGGTGCTGAAAATGTTCCACCACCCAAGTAGTACCTGATCTGTGGTGGTCCTGTGGGGGTCCTGAACATTAAAGACTAGAGTAAAGGAGATGACCAAAGTGTGTAGAGAAACAGATTGACTACAAACTGTGACTGTAGAACTATAAAGTGTTTCTATATGGTAAGTGGAACCATGAAAATGGACAATGAGTGTGGAAACAAGGAGGTGTACCTAATAAAGTTATTGCTGAGTTTATATACCCATAATACTAATATACAAAACAATGTACAAAGATGTAAAACCCAGCAACTACAGACTAGAAATTCTGCCTGCAAACTTAAGTTCTGCTAAAGAAACATGTTAAAACTTTCATAAGGCTGTTTCGTGAATCCAGTTTTATTTGTAATGACAAATTGTGTGAAATGTATTGTAATAAGTTGTGAAGTTATATCTCTATAAACAAGCAACAAAGCAAGATAAAAAAGAGAAATATTTAAAACACAAAAGTAACAGAATCTAAGAAGACAACCCTTAAACAGAAACTGAAACTAAACTCAATTTCAAATGCAAAAAATACATATTAGCTAGAGAATACATCTTAAATCTAACCAAATGTGTTTGTTTTCTTATTATGACATTCTTTAATTACATGTATGCACCTGCTGGAGTTTTTATTGGATGAGAATCGTTATTTTATTATATAGTTTATATTATTACGATTCAATTAATCTAAACCCATAAACATGTATGTAATTAGCTAAACTTTTGCTATTGGTACAATAAAAAGTGTGATTGTTTTATTGCATTGTTTAAAAAATCCTGTCAATTTTAAAATCCGCCAAATATATTTTGTAAGGCTAATTCAGTTTAATTTTTTCCTAAACATATCATTTTTATTTGGTCATATTCATGATTTCTACTTCATTGTGTTCGGAATAGTTTTTACTTACATAAGTCATTCAGTAGTACGTCATTAAAAATATGGCAGCATTAAAACGTCATAAGTATCGATGTAATTATTCATTTGATCTACCTGAAGCACCTGTTAAACAGGTAAGCCGTGCGCATGCGCAGTTATTGTGGCACACAATGGCGGTTAAAGAGCGTTAATCCAAATCCTACCTGTGGAATTGATTTACTTAATCCGTATGTAAAGGTTCATTATTAATAACATGGATTTATTATGGATTCTTTCTGGCAATGGACTTTGCTTCGGTTTGTTTTTCGGCCTCGGTAAGTGTTTTTGTTTACTTCTATAAAACCCGGGTTTGGTTGCTTTCACAACATGGCGTTTTATGTTTTTCTTAATGTGATTAATAAATAAATCTCAATCCTGGACTGATTTATAGTACCGTGTGTGTTCACACTGATGTTTAACCTACCTTTTTATGGTTTATAAAACACCATAAAACTTATTTACATACAGGTCAGTTTCAGTTTGCTGTTAACGCGGAAGAGAATGGGCGTAATACCAAATGTAGTACTATTGTGTACGAAGTGCACTACATGGGGTGTATAGCGCATTAATGTAGTGCAAAGGGAAGGAAGTAGAAGTTTGACATAGAAACACGAACCTGACGGTAGAATATAAAAGTTTGTAAAGTTAATAGAGGAAGTAAGAGATTAATGGGAAGTGTTGTCATCATTTCCTAATAAGGTATCTTAACCTGCCTGAAAATACAATTAAAACATTTAATATTTGCATCTGAAGCCAAAAAATTAATAATTGTTCAAACTATGCATTCAGTTTGAATTAAAGCCAGATTTGGATGCCTCACTGAGTTCTGACCTTTGCACTGACTTGCCCTAATAAACCCGAATCTCATTAAGCCCTAATGAACGCTATTAGATACATGTTCCATAACGTTAATTCCACCACCTTGATCTCTCTGGGAATCTTGAATCAAAAATTCCCAGAGCTTCCTCTAATTATTCCCGTGAGACTCTGATCTGAGACGGTCTGAAATATTTTTCTAGTACTCAGCTGTAAGTGCTTTTATTGTGACGTGGAACCATCCAGTTCATTGGGAACTCAATGGGTCATGTTTCCATGGCTAACCAAGCATATGATTGCTATATGCAAGGCTAATTCAAGTCAAGTCAGATCTATTTATATAGCGCTTTTTACAATGGAGCATTGTCTCAAAGCAACTTTACAAGTTTAAATTATCTCCTAATTACTACGTCAAATCCCAAATTGAGCGAGCCTAGGGCGACAGTGGCAAGGAAAGTAAGTAAGTGTGAGCTGAAGTGGTGAAAAGTGCTGCCATTGGACCCTTGAGCAGTAGCAACACCTTCTGATTGATGGATGATGAACTCAGTCCATCTGTAAAGGGGTAATGTAATAAAGGCATGGTTTTGTTTTATCTCCATGTGCCTGCATTTGGACCGCTGGAGACTCGGTGGTTATGGTACTGGACCCTTAGGTTGAAGGGTTTCCTCAACTGTTTGAATTTCTCTGTCATTACGAGTTGATGTTCTGTAAATGCAAATGGCATGACCTGAAAGACGATCCAAGACTCTGATCACCCAACATCATCCTTACAAATGCTGCTGTGGCTAACTAGAATTTGTCTTGTTCCACAATTTTTGAGACCAAATGAGATTCCTAGAGCAGCAAAAGAAAAACCTTCAACTCTTTATTAATTCTCAAGGTTGGAAGTAATGTTGAGGTTTGTGCTGGAGTGTGTACTCAGACTTAATGAAAAGCTGTGTTTGTGTGCCTGGTGTTTATGCTTATAACCAGCACTCTGATTAATATTAAATAAACAAACCCAGCAGCCTGATATCAAGAGTTAATTATCAGATGTGAAGAAGCAAACCGATCGGATGAAACAATATGTACTGATGATCAGTCAGTGACAGAACATGAGGGTTATGTTTGGTTAATTCATTGTTGTGTATTTCTTTGCAGTTGCTTGTTGTGTACCGGTGTCCTGTATTCAAGTCAACGCTCCTGAAGAGATTAATGCAGTGAGGGGGGAGACTGTGACTCTATCCTGTTACTTCACCTCCACCAGTCGACCCACCAGCCTAATATCCATCGACTGGTCCTATAGACCTCCGAGCGGCGGGCCACCCCAAATAGTGAGCTCTGTTTTTTTCGTAATACCATTAAACTGAGGACCGCTTTACAGATAAAGTGTAGTTTTGAGGTTATTCTGAGGTAGCCGTCTCATAGTGACAAGCTTTAAATGTTTTTATTAGAAAAAAAGTGGATTTAGAAACTTGACTGTTGTTGGACAATAACCCTGGAGTGCAGTCTGCATTCTAATTAATCTCAAAGTTGTGTGATGGAGTTAAGGTCAGGGCTCTGTGCGAGCAAGTTTTACATCAGACCATTTCTTAATTGCCTTGGATTTACGAGGGCAGAAAGTTCATAAACCGACATGTTGGTGGTTCAAACCTAGGAAAGTCTCACATACAACAAACCAGTTCCAGTTCCTTAATGTTCTCCTACACAAGACCCTAATTCTGCAGTCTGATCTCCTCCACGTTTCAGTCTCGTTCCTCCTTTTGCATCTCGGGTTGTTTTTCTTTTCCACTGTCACTTTTGCCTGTTAGTATCTAAAGTCGTCTCTGCTTTAAGCAGCTTTGTGATGATACATGTGAGATCCTGAAAGCTCGATATGAGAAAAGCTGACCTGAATAATTATTTATATATCCATAGGATCTGCCTCTCAGCTCCCTGAGATTTAGTCTGAGCTTTATTTCTTTATGCTAACCATGCGTCCTAAAAATCTCTCTTAAACAAACTATCTGTTTAAATATTCATTAGTCTTTATCGACAATGTGTCATTTTTATTTCTTTTAACTTCTTACATCCTTTCTTTTTCAGTTCTTCCTTGCATACGCTTTCTTTTAATCCCTCACAGCCTTTTTTTTTTTTTTTTAATCTAAACAAATTCTTACTTGCATTGTTTTCATCTGTAACTTTCGTTTTAAAGGTTGTTGGTTATGTTTATTTCATTCTTTTGTCCCTTCCTTTTTTATGTTGCACTTCTTCCTTCTTTTAAGCCACTGCAGTGATTCCCCACATTCTTTCACATTCATATGCATTCAAATTGTTTCATGATTTGTCCCTATTTTCTTTCTTTCTTTCTTTCATTCTTTCTGTTATATAAAGTGTTTTCCTTTTCTCTCTCTCTTTATCTGTGTGTGTGAGCAGGAGTGAGTGTGTAAGTATATAAAGTGAATTAGAGGCTCTCACTCAAAAAGCCACTCTATCTAATGAGCTCTCAGTGGAATTATGATGTCATAGGCGTACTAAAGGGGAGAATTTGTCTGTAAGTCTCCGTTGCTCGATCTGTCTCATTTGCTTGACCTGAGCAGTGCAGTTTTTTTTTCTAATTATTATTGAAGTTAATCAATTTAATCTGTATTCATTCTTTACGAACACAGATTTTAACTGATTATTATGCAAATGAGACATGGCATGCAGACTGAATTCATTACTGAATAATATTAAACCCAATGGATTGTATTATCAGTGAGAAAATTGAATTGATTAACGATGATATAGTTTCAGTATGAAATCGCTGCCTCCAGTTTACGGTATTTCAAATGATGACATCATCCGTGATATCACAGTTCATCATTTTGTTAGAAATGTGACATCATCACACGCTTATGGGAACTGCTACACACAGCTGAAGGTTCATGCAGGTCATTAATATGACTTTGTTTCCATCCTAAATACAGTTTTAATTATTTCCTAATTTTGGGCCTTGTCCTGCTCAGGGAGGTGGAGGTTAGGGGTGGGGGTGGCTGGAGTCCATCCTGAAATCCACTTGGCACAGGTGGAAGTGTGCCAGTCCATCAGGGGGCATGGCAGGGGTCACACCACATTTGTTAAAGAGTCTCAGGTCTTTACTCTTGAACATTTCTCCAACATGTCCACTGTGAGAACAGACTGTTCAATTAACACGCGGAGGTACGAGATCATGAACGTTATGCACTATTCCAGCCCTAGGTGTTCCAGATATTTAGGTCAGTGTTGTTTTAGCTGGTTAAGTGATTTGGCTTAAAGAACTTCTTGCGTTCTTTCAATTTTTTATTGATTTTTTTGGATATTTACAATCAAGTTCTTGTTTGATGTCCTCAGTTCTTCCACTTCTCCTCGGTACCATATCTTCCTGAGGAAGGGCAGTTTAAAGGTCGGGTCCAGTGGTTGGGGAACCCGGCTCGGTCTGAGGCCACCATTCAGCTGCTGAACACCACGCTGAATGATAATGGTACTTACATCTGCGCTGTAAGAAACCCTCCAGACGTCCACGGACCCCCCGCAGACACTCTTCTCACCGTCTTCCCCAAGAGTAAGAAGCTATCCAACATATGTACTAATGCCATTACAAAACTGCATTAACTCGTAATTGTTAATTGTGTAGCGTGACAGTATTTATCTGTTTTACATCCTTTATTGCTTGTTCCCCTTACTTAGATTTTCTTTCTTAACTTTAACTACCTTTACTTCATTAACTACATTATTTTAGTTATTTTTCTTCAATTTTGTCCTTCTTCTTTTTTTCCTATCTTTTCTGCTTATTTTTCCTGTCTTATTTTCTGTATTTTATTGGAACCTGTTCTTTTGTTTTTTTTATTCTTTACTTGGTCCTTTTCTACATTTTTTTTCCATCTTTTTTCTGTCTTAATTAATTTTCCTTTTTGCTTTTCTGTATTATTCTTGGTTCTTCATACACTCTGCTGAATTACTACAGTATTCACTCTATACATTACTATTCATTCATGGTATGTTATGATGTAATCAATTTCTTTGTTTTTTTTAAGGAACCGGTTTGCGTTTTTCGGACGTGGCCGTGCTGTTGGGGATCATTATTTTTCCGTCAGTGCTGATAGCGATGGTACTGTTTGTGAGAGTCCTCTGTCCCTGCTGGAACACACCTACACAGAACTGCCACCCGGATCATTTCTCACCTATAGAGGTTACTGACGGGTAAGAAACACTCACACACTGAGCTCAGATCAGAAAATATCTACGTTATAAATACTCATAGTTAATCTGATACAGAATTTGATTTACCTCCTTTTTATTACAACAATACTTTGACATAAAAACTAAAGAAAACAAACTAAAAAACCCAGGCCATTTAATCACGTTTCCCCCCCCCCCCCCCCCTTATTTTCTATGTTATTTTTTATTTAACATTCTGCATTGTGTTTTTGATGCAGGGAGGAGTTTATGTATAAACACAGTTTATCAAAGCATAAGTCTCACACTTGCTGTGAAATTTACGTAAGTATCTGATATTTACAGCCATCCTGTCTTTATATTTTTACTTTAAAAACGTTTTCCCACTATTTTCTTTTTAGTGTGTCTGTTGTTAATCATGTTTTCTTTGTTACATCAGGACTTGGATGAAGACAATTACTGCACTTATACGAAGGAGCCACTGCAAACAGAGGCCGAGTCAAAGTGTTAGCCCCTGATGTCCTGGTGAAAGGAAGCTTAATGTTGTTTTGATTATTATTTGTACCTTGTTGATTGAAGCTAGAGGGATCTGATCTGGACCTGCATTAATTAGAGTTCCTTTAATTTGTGAACGCTGGTTGATCAATGACTAGATTTGATCTCTCTGGCTTTTGATGCCCCTGTCTAAAGGGTTCTTGAAACCTTTTGTGTCCAGTGCTACAAAAAAGCAAACCTTCTAATTAGCATTAATGAGGCCAGCAAAAAGTTCTTTAGGATTCTATCAAAGATCCGTATTTGTATGTTTAATATAAATATACTGGTACTTGAGGTACTTGTTTGGATATAAAATGTCCGTATACAGCACTGTGTTCTCAGCCAGTTTCTGCAAAATCTTAACCATAACTAGATCTGGTTAGCATTCAAAACTACCTAATCACATGTGAACTTCTGGTCTGAAACAGTTGCTGTTCATTGAAAAAAAAAAACCAAACCTAAGTACTATCTTGTTCTGCAAGATCTTCAGACAAAGTGGAAGAGGTTCTGCATGTATTAATGAGATTATTTTTGAGTCTAACATGTCTACAATAATCTGCAAAAACTATTTGGCAGCCTTGGGTTCTGAAGTTCTTGAGTATTAGATAATCGGGGTTCTTTCCAAATAAGATGGTGTACTGGTCAGCAGTTGTTCTGAAGACAGTCTGCAGTTTAATACCTAATCATATAAATGTCATCCAGCCAGTTGAGGACCAGACTGTAGAGTAACGTATTCAAAAAGATTGAATCCAACACCATAGAGTGGAATATCATGAAAACTTTTGAAACCATTTGGTTGGGATCTTATTAAGGAACCAAAGGTGATACCTTTCCTGAGTTACCAGTCCTTCTGGAGATCTTCCTCCCCTCAGTATGATACAGTGCTGTAATATTTGTCTGAAAGGTCAAACAACAGTTGCCTTAATATCTTCTGAAGACCCAACCCAACTCTCAGTTCAAACTCTCTGCCGGGACATTTAAAGTGTCTAGATATTCAGAAATTGACCAAAGCATGTTTCCGTCCTGATCAGTAGACCTTCTGATACTGTATCTGGTAGTTCAAGAATCTCAAAAGGCCTATAATGTAGAGGAAGTTCTTCATGGCGTCTTTTTGGAATGAATTCTCGTAGACTATAATCAGTGGACCAATTCAATGTTCCTGGGGCCAACTATTGTATCTTACTGAGGAGCCCAAGGTAGATACCAGCTCTGGGTCGCCAGTCCTTCTCTCAGTATGAGGCAGGTAGCACGATTTGCATCAAGGTACTTTTGTAAAATTTGTCTGGAAACTCCCAAATCTTGTAAATATCTTCTGAAGGTCCAATCCTAATCAGAGATTCTCTGTCCTAACAATGAAAGTTTTCAGAAGCCTTATACTAAAACTTTTGTTGAGTGATTTGTCGCATTTTGTCGTTAAATTATTTGTTGACATGAAGATGTTTGTACAGCTTTATATCATATATCACCTGCATTCAGTAATCTGTCCTAAATTTTAATAGCTAAGATTTATGACCAAGGTTGTAATCAGCATCATTTAAATAACCCTCTTTACATGACTTGTTCTTGCCAGTACACAACTTTTTATGAATTGCGCAATAACATTCCAGTAAACCCATAAGGAAACGAGCGCCTCAGCATGACATGCATAATTTGTGTTTGTACTATTAATAAATCTGCCATTTAATTTAATAAAAAATGTACATAGTTTGAATCACTCTTTTCGCATTGTGTGTTATACATAAAATCAGCTGTGAAGGAGCACTGAGGTTTCAAATCAATGTTGGGCAACTAACAATTGCAAAAATACAAAATGGTGCAGCCCAAACTGCGTTTTCAGCCACAAAAACTAGAAGTTGTTTTAATAGTTGAAGAGGAACCATCTCAGTAGTCTTGGGAGAGTATATCAAGGACAAGTGGGAACAGGAAAATGGAACAAGTGAAGAATAGTTTCCAAAATTATAGCGCTAAATCTAAATCATAATGTGTTAAGACATTGTGGGCTTCATAAAGCCGTAAATAAAAAAATCAAGGCTTGAGACACAGAACATGGTGTTAAGTCAAAATTCAGAAGTATGGTGGAGGATCCAGATTGATATGTTGGATATATTATTGTATTCAACGTCGGAGTAAATTGTCTTGTTCCTCTCCCTGTCTTAAATTTGTGTCATGCCAGATAACCAGTATAATGTGTCAGCATTCCAACGGTGAGTTTTCAATCATGTTTTTGAGTTCTGTTCTACTCTTGTTGGTCTTGGAGAACCGTTTACCTTATGTGGTGTCAGTTCCCTGTGGTTGAATCCATCTCTGGTGTAAAGTGGCTTGTTTCCTTCAGGGAAAGCTGGGAAGTTCGTTCTCTCCAGACGGTGTGGTTTACCTCCACTAATGGCCCTCTTACTGTGGTAAAAACCAGAGGGACTACAGATGGAAGCGGAACGACAGCTACCACAGGAGGAAGTTCTCTGCAAATCGTAACACTTCTAGAGTTTTCGTATACAAATTCCAGATTTCTGTTTTCGTTATCTGTTTTTATTGTGTTGACTTGTTAGTTTTGGAATATCATTTCTTTACCTATTTTTAAATCATGTTTACCTATTTTTAAATCATTTTTGTGGGGTTAAAGCCCAAAATTGGGTTGTTTAATGCACTGATCCGTCCTGAATTTATTAACACATCCTAGCTAGGACTGCGTCACACTGTGTGTCAGGCTCTCACCGTTCCTCTGTTCAGCGTGCATAATGATATACCTTTAGTTGTAGTACTATAGGCTGAATGTATATGACGTTCTACATGCTGATAACGAGTGATTCAGTTTGTCCCCTTAACTCCGTCACGTCACTGTTTGATCGTGACTGCAGGGATTTCCCAAATCTCGGCTTCTCCTGTTACTCATCACGGTAGAAAATCACAAATCCCATATTTAAGAGTAGCTTGTACATGACCTTATATGGGCAGATGTGTTAGTCATTGAGGGTTTTGCGCAGAATCCTTTTACGCACACTGCTGTCACATGCAAATTACATGCCATATGCTCACCAATTATGGGATGGGAAACGTTGTACCTGCTGCCTGATTCAGTATTTTGCATTGATAATACCTCGCCTCAGAGACGGTGAGGTTTATTTATATGCACCATATGTTTGTGAAGTAGGAATGGGATCACAGATGACTCCAATTTAGACATACAGTGCGCTATGAGTAAACCATTATTTCATTTGCGATATAGTATATGATGTAGGGAATATGGGAACTGGATCCAAGACGTTTAACTCATATTTAGTTACATATACTTTATGATATATTATAAAGGGGAAATGGGAAGTGAATCTCAAGTGAGACATGTAGTGCACTTTATACCATGTATAAACTATTATTTTTTATAACCTGTGGGGGAGTAGTTAACCGAATCACCAGTGACTCCAGAATAATTATGTAGTTTAATATGTATGATGTCTAAACCATTATTTACTCCAGAATAAAACGTAATCCACTATTTACCATGTTTAAGCGTCTCTGTTATGTAGTGAATATGGAAATAAATCCTGTTTGGATATGTAGTTCATTATGCTGGTTGTATAAGACGTTATAAGGGGCATAAATAAAAGTATTGCAAGTGTTGACATCCTGCATATTGTGTAGGACGTCGAAGCCAATACTCTTGTTCTGCGTTTGTGTAGCTGTTTGGGATCTGAATCCAGGATGACTCACTATTAGAAACGCACGGCACTATAGAGATTTCGAATATCGGTCTCTCTCTATCTCTCACCCAGTGTCTCTCGCCCTCTCTCTTTCTCTGGCCTGTTGCCATGGTGAAGGGAGCTTCGGCGAGGATTCGATGGCATCCGCTGGGGTCCTGAGGATGAGTGAAGGCGATGTGGAGAGGGGGAGGAGCGCTTACAGTCAGCCGGAGTCATCGGAGGAGGATGCCGTCTGTCTTGGGCTGCGGTTGCCGCAGTAACTGTTGCCTTGGAGCGAGCCGCTCCTTTTAAGGGTGAATGATGGAGGCTGGAGGCATCTGCTGAGAGCGTTCTCACTACGCCTCTGAAAGAGTTGAATCAGCACAAGCACGGACCTGTCACTGTCCATGTCACGGACATGTTGATTGCCTTACGCACATTAACGATAATCTCATCTCCACCCCATAATATGTGACAGGAAAACCTGAACCGACTGCTTGGGTTGTGTCTCTGTTGTAGGCCTGACCGGGGAGGGGTGCAGGCCATGCGTGTCTGTGCATGTGCTGCTAATCAGCCGAATCGCAGCACCAGATCAGCGCGATCCCACCGAGGACGTCGTTACAAGGCGTCACGCTGAGAACATGGCCTATTTACGGCACACTTGTAGGGCGCATCAAATCTAATGAATCTCCTTTGTTGACCTGAATGGAAGGTTTGTAGGATTGATTGTAAGATTGAACTCCTACAACAACAGATATTTAAATGACTGTATTTCCGTTTTTCTCACACTTTGATCCCAGGACTGATTGGACACAGTGTTTCCACCCTCTGTGATTGGACAGGGTTGTTCCACTTCACAGATCCAGAGATCCCCACTTATTCCTGGCCTGGATGTCGAATGTGTGGAGTTTGCATGTTCTCTCCATGTCTGTGTGAGTTTCCTCTGGTTGTTCAGGTTTCCTGCCACATTTTTAAGACTTTAGTTTAGTTGTTGTCTCTGTGAGCGAGCGAGCTGTCTAGGGTTGGTTCCTGCCTCATACCCTGTGTTGCCTTTTAGGCCCTGGCTATGCACGACTCTCAGCTGGAATTATGCAGGTATGGAAATGAATTCCTCGCTGTACCTGTTGTTTGAACAGTGCTTTACCTTATCTTCGTGGTGGTTGGACATTTAACTGGTTCAAAACTGGATTTCCACCTCCACTTGGACGATTAACTGGTTAGACCAGTTGGATTTTCTCGTCTTCATTTTGTCTGACACTGTACTGATGTTGGTTAAATTTTGTTGAATATGTAGCTGATCAGACATTGGTCTTCCACTTTCAAAGATGCTGGACATTTAGCCTTTTTCACAAAAGCTTCTCAGATTTTGGATGTTTACTTCATTGGACAGTAATTTCCCACTTAGGTGAAACTTGGCCTCACACTTTATTGAACATTGGATTTTGCTGATTGGGCAAAAGGTGTTTTTTTTTTTTTTTTTTTTCTTTTCTGAATATTGAACCGTTATATAACTGAAGACTTGTGTTTTTCTTTCATTTTTCTGGATAGTTTGGTCTTCCACTATTTTCATGTTTTTTTTTTTTCAGTATTAGTTTACTTTGATGTTCTTTTTTGGCTTGGTTAGATGAACCGTGGTTTTTAATATCTATCTGGTTGGATAATGGTTTATGTACATGTTATGTTTTGGTAATTTAGTACTGATAAACTGTTGTTTCGAACAAAAAGGACACGTTTTGGACACAGAGACACAGGTTGAAATCCTGAGGGACACTGAAGTAAAAAACCTCTGAGTAAAACGATCTTTCTTCATCACATTTTTATCCAATTGGCCACTTTAATGGCTGTTTTGCCAACTCAAGCATGTCGCCATTTTTTACGCAGGCACCTTGCTAGGGCATTGCTTGTGGTCAGAGGAAAAAGTTATTTATATGTGAATGTGCATCCTCATTGTATCGGACACTTCAGGCAGCATGATCAATTTGTCAATAACCGCCTTGCATGCTAACGCCTATCAAAGACTCATTTCACAGGTGACTAGTGGCTCATTTCAACACACCCAAACAATGCGTCGTATGAGGCATGAATTTCAAAACTGTTCTTCCTTGTTGGAGCAGTAACGGCATCGCTTGGGCAGGCGCTTATTTACCTGAACGAGTGGACACCTTCCAGGTGTCCATGAATATTCATGAGCTAGTAGCATATGCATTAGAGCTGAGCTTTGGTAAATAATTTAGCACTGGAATGCTCAGATGCCTCCTTAAGGAAGACATTAATTTCTCCAGTTGAGTTCTGCATTGTTCAGGAGCTAATCAATAAGAATTAAGCGCACGCTCTGTTCAGCCCTTGCTCACTTTTTAGTTGGAGCTTTTTTTTTTTAAGGTACCCAGTGCATGTCTGTCCTCTGGATTAATCATTCTCTCATCTTTAATTCACCAGTGTAGATATGACACAGTGACCTTCTGACCTGGTGACCTTCTGCCAGCTTGTACGACTCAATTAATGCAGAAATATTTCTAGAAGGTTCCGTTCAAAATTCCTACACCCTCTCTAATGAGGGGCCTTATGGAATTACACATCCTACATAAAAGATGGACTTATGGACCTCCTACACCCTTTTTGTTGTTGTACTTTGTCTCCTGGACTTCTATAAAGTCCCCAGTTTAAACCTTTGGTTTGTTCATCTAAAAGAACCCCACATCAGAACTGCTCCAAAAGTCATTTTTTGTTGTATAAAGACAATGCAAATCAAAGTGATGCAAATCACCCAAAGAGTCATTTAGGATCCTTCCTTTTCTTTTCAAATCACAGACTGCATTCTTTGGTTTCACAACTTCCTAGACATTGTACTGGTAGTTATTTGGACATGGGTTTTCTATTTTCTTGAACAGAAGAACGGCTTTCTCTATGGTCATTTATCTAATTGTTTTTCAAAATCTCAGACAACATGCCAACCATAGACTTTAGAGAACTACTTTTAAAAATGATAGAATCACCACCATAAAAGGATGTTCAACCAGCTTTTTTACTTTGTGGCAAATAACCAAATCACAGATATGACATTATTTTAATAGTAGAACATTCTGGCTTTGTGTAGCAAATCTCAAACAAAGTAAATTAAGCAATAGCATATTTTTCTAGATCAGACAGACAAAATAATTATGGACTCACCTTGCAATTTGTATTTCTAAAATGCCAGCATAAGCCTAAAAATACAGATTAATCTGCAGTTACAAAAGGAGTGTAAATAGACCTTAACAGTTAGACTCGACTAATTAAAAGACAGCATGACCATCAAGAGAGCAGGAAAGTGTTATACAACCTCTTCAAGAAGGAAATCCAACACAGACTGTGATAAAAGATGGAAAACTAAGCACAGTATGCTTTGATAATAGAGAATGCAATACAAACAGGCAAAAACCGTGTTTGTGGCTGAAATGTAAGCAATAGATAACAGAAAAGCCAAACTAAAACCAGTGCAGACACCTTGGACAGAAGAAAACGAGGTTCCAGTGGAGTATGGGTGATTGGATGGAAATTGTATTCAGCCATGAATCACCAACCAGCATTGGCCAAGGAGTGCAGTTCTAATGAAACATAAATCTGACTGACTACCGAAAATCTAAATCTAACTTCCCAACTGTTTTACAATAAATAGAGGTTGTAGGAAAAAGAGAAAGTCTCTAGACCAGGCACACCCAGGTCTGTGTGATTGGGGTGTGTCCTCTAACCTATGGAGAAGTGAGCAGTCCTGTCACCTGAAGGGGGATGAATACACACGGTTTGGCACAACACACTGTCATGTCGTCCTTGGGGCACCACAGAATGTTTGGATGGTAACGAGCTCTGACAGACATGACCACAACCTTCTGCTGGTCAGCAGCTAATGTCTTCAGTTCCTCAGTGGAGCACTTACAGTCCACATCTTAAAGAAGACACACACACACTCGTACACATGTGTAACAATATCTGTGTGTTTTAAAGCTTTTCCTATTCGCACATGAGGCTGTTAAACACAAGCCAATCAGAGTCCGATCTCAGGTCAGTGTTAATATTCTGTAGGAAGTGTCTGTAGAACATCAGTATCTAACACCGGTTTTACACCATATGGTCTCATGCAAAACCTAATGAATTAGTATATACTGTAAAATATTAAGTATAAAAATTCAATTTCATGTGTCTTTATCATTTCTCTCAGGGTGAGATTCTGGAGAAACACGGTTAGGTGTAATAACAGCGCTTAGAGGTGAATGGAAATGGAATCAGCAGATATTTAAGCCCTTTGTTCTCGTAACAAATCTGTTATGATCGTTCTAATTGGCTTTGACTTGTCTAACAGGAGCTGTAATTTGTTCTTTGGGCGTCATGATGGTAAGATAACGATCTTATTGAGCTGTAAAGCCACTAGTTTTCTGTATCATCTCTGCTAATGCTTTAATCTTCTAACTAACCCCGCAGTTCATACACCCTCCGTAAGTGCACTGTGTGTGATGTGTTACGTTTAAATCTTATACAGTATAGTGTATGGCTGGTGGTATGGAAAATTATAATGGATGGTTATATAATGGTGCTTTACAACCAGCATGGATGCACATAATGGACCATGTAGGGTATGAAATAATGCCTTAGACACTATGTCATGTACTCTGTCTTCATTTAGGATTTGATTTGATTACATGGGTCATGACATAAGATTGACACAGGCCACTGTGATACTATTTCATTTTTGGCTCCGTCTATATGTAGGGTGTCTGGGTTCTACACCTTATATAGCCAAAGATTTATGGAATTAAGCTGTAGGTGCGGCAGTTTAGATAGTCGACTCTTGACCAAAAGGTCCAGGGTTCCGATCTGTGCGCCACCAATTTTGAGCCCTTGAGCAAGCCTGCAGTAGGAATCCATTTACAATTCTACCTGAGACATACAATTATTACTTATTTACCCAATATTCATCCATTAATGACTGTCTAACTAAAGCTGTGGATTGGGATTTTGTAGCCGTTACGAATACAGTATCAAAGTATGCACCCTACATCTTATAACGCATTGTACTGTAAGTCCAGCTGCTACAGGATTTGGTGTGAAATTCCTTATTGTAGACCATTTAGTAAAATAATGACTACATTTTATGGAGTGCACTGTGTCTCCAATAGGGATCCATTTAGAATTCAGGTTGCAGCTCCTATTATATGAATAATATTGGCTTGATTAGTGGTTAAATTCCAACTACTCTGGGTGTGATTTGGGATTTGGCTTCCTATGGTAAAAACTTAACAATTATGTAGGCAATGTGCTGCATGGTCTAGTATGGATATTGAGGTCTGTGGGTATGGAATAAGTTTATACACCCTATATAACAGGGATTAAGCCCCTGACCCTCATATAAAGCCACTGTGGCGTTCCATGCACAGAGGGATGTATTATTCGAAAATCCTTTAATCGATTTTATTTTTGTGAATCTGACAGGTAGAGGGTGAATCCTTTTTCAGCCCAGAGTATGTGTCTGTGTGCAAAATGCCAGAAATGATCCCATACCCTGGGGCTTCTGGCACGGTCATCGGCTCAGCCCCGTTACCATGTGAACAGCGCTCGGAAGAGCACTAGAGAGTATTGCGTTGTATATCTACGAGAAGACCCATGTGGGCCACCGCCCAGGGCTTGGTGATGGCGAAAAATGTGTGTAGAGAATTGTGCAGATTGGAGATGTTCAGTCATTCATGGGAGCTCCAGGAAAGGGTGGGGTTACCGCCTGCACAATGGGTGGGTTCAGTTGGGGGGGTGCATGAGGGGTGTGTAAGAGAGAGAAAGAGAGAGAGAGGGTGGGCGAGAGAGAGAGGAGGGCTTTAGAGGGTGCCTCAGTGCTCATTGTTGCTTTAGAGCGAGAGACCAGCCGGAGTGTGTGTGTGTGTGTGTGTGCACTAGGGCCTGACTGTAATGACTAAAAGCATCAGACGCCTCAGCTGTTGATACAGCCCGAGTGAGTGTGTGTGCAAGAGAGAGAGAGCGCGAGAGAGAGAGCGAGCGCGAGCGACAGCGTGCGAGGGCGTGCGAGAAAAGCCAAAAAAAAGGAAAGGAAGAAAGAAGAAAGGATATCACAAGCATGCTGTGCTGTATAAGAAGAACAAAGCCGGTAAATACTTTTTAGATAAATGGTTTGCAGTAGGTTAAGCTTACGAAATGTTTACCTTTATTTCTGTCTATTCCTGTGCTGTTTCAGTTGAGCTTTGAATCGTTGACACGCCTTCTTAATGTAATTAGAGGTATTAGTTTATTACTAAACATCCAAGTGATGCTTTCATTTGTAAGGATCCGCCCTGTAATTATTTGCACAGAAATTAGGTATGAACCGGTTTGCTGAAAGAGGTGTCGATGCATTTCGGGGTGCACGAGAAGTTGATCTGTAGAGGAGCGGAAAAAGGGTGGGGTGGGGTGGGGTGCGTTGAGGGTCGCTTTGCATCGCTCGCTCCTAATGCATCACTTTTGTGCATGACTGAGAATCGGATCAGGAGATCCGATGGTGTTCTGGGAGACGCCGCGCGCTGTTTTGCACCTGTTCGACGCTTCTCCTTCATTGTCCAGCCTGTTATAGGGCGGGTCTCGCGCGTGCTTTGGCGAGACCCTCACGCTTTCCCCCCCTCTATAAAGTGCACGCGGCCACACCTTGCGTGCACGCTGCGCTTAGAGCTTCTATACTGCACCACGCAGGTGAGAAACAAGATGCACGCGCTCTCCGCGAAAGTGGAGCATGCACCGAGGTTATTGGGTGCATCCCGAACGCATTCTCTCTCCTCAGTCTGAGAATTAGGCTGAAGGATGCATAAGGCTGAACGTACGTCCTTAGACGGGGTTCGGTCCCGAATTGAGCCGAATAGAAAGGGAACAGAACAAGAAAGAAGGAGAAAGAGAGAGATAAGAGAGAGAGAGGGCGTGGCGGCTCGAGCGTCGGCATAAAAAAAAAAGATCCTTTTTTCCATGGTGATGAGCACATTTCAACGCGCACAGAAAAGAAAGACGGGCACGCAGGGTATTATCGATGCCCCAAAACGCACCGCGTGCGTTAGAATCCGGGATTCAGCCCTCAAAGGCAGGTGCGTGTCTGCATGCTGTGACACCTCTCCCTGCATTTTAATAAGGCGGCCTTGAATATTCATACGAGTGCCAGAAAAGAAACGCGCGTGATTCTTTCTTTCTTTCTTTTTTTTTTAGCGTGCTCCGGTCGGTAATTGGGATCTTGTCTCTCTGATGCTCCTCTCCAGGCAAGGCCTGAAATCCCTAATGGTTTCTTAAGTGTGGGGGAGGGGGACATTTAAAGACCAGGGCCGGGGCGTGGTTCACACCGCCACGCGCCATAAAACACTTATTAATACACTGGACAGTCCTATTATACGCGATTTTAGAAGTTCTTGCTAAAGCTTTGCATTAAGGCGTGTTATTTCCAGGTCGCACCGATTATGATCGTGTACAATCATATGTATGGGATCAGCTTTCATTCAATCCTGTCCTGTTTCCTTTTTGATTGCTCCCTAAACGAATCATGTCTTTCATGATATTAGTGGATAAATCCATCATCGTGGGATCACTGATACTTTTAATTCCATTATTTTCCCTCATTCACGTGAAATGTCTCTGTGCAACCGTTCAGTCGCAAACGTCCATCGATTTTGGTAGACAAAACCCAAATGTGGTGTGAAACCCAACAATTTCTCGATTAAAAAAAAAGACAAAGTCTTAGCAAGCAAGTTGTGAGGTGTAGTGACAAGTCTTAGAGTTCCTCAACAAATACTCACGGATGTAGGCCACGTCAGGTGGTAAAACCATAAAAATGTAATTTCTGAATAATAAAATGTTTTTTGTTTGGTTTTAATTTGGATAAAATTTAAGAAAGAATGAACAACTAGACACTGTTCAGGCTTGAGAGCCTCTGTGGATCCCCAGGAGGTGCTGGAGTCTGTGGCCAGCGATAGAGAATCGAGGCTTGACATCCTCGGCCGGTTGCCATGAAACCCTTACTAGGAAAAGCATGTGTATCGGGAAGTGATGTAAAATCACGTGGTGCAACCAGAAAATATATTATGGCTGTAAAAACTGTGCAGTGAGGTAAGAATTGTAACGAGTGTATAAACTATGAACTCTTGATTATAGTGATATTAATTATATGAATGACAATTACCACCTGATTTTCTGAGCTATAGTGAGTTTAGGGTCGTCATTGACCCATAGTCCTATAAAACATGTAAAACTTTGCATACCCCTTGCTGAGTGACATGTTTTGTTGAATCCCCCAACAACCCCTGCGTATAAACCATTTACAGTTCCTGAGATCTGTCACTAAACCTAAACCTTTGCAAAGCTAATTAGATAAAGGTATAAATACCACCTAAAGAAATTTTAACATGAGTGCCAAAACGTTTGCACAAGACTGTAGATGTGACCAAATTTGTAAATTAGTTGTTTATCAGCCTTGTATTTAATGAAGCCTTGTGTGGAGCTACCGTACAGGGTTATGGGGGTCACAGAGTGTGTGCTAGTGCTGCACGGCTGAAAAAATCCAGACTAGACAAACCTCGTATATCACCGAATCCAAAATGAACGCTTGTTGATTTAGGGTCACTCGGTGCAGTCTGGGAAATCAAGGTCAAGCGTGAGTGAGCTACAGAGTGAGCTACGGCTGGCCGGTGATGAAGTCGCCTCGCGCCGTGTGTCCGGCGTCAATCATTTTTGATTGGACGATCTTCCAGCAGAGCCGCCACTATTCGGGGGGGGTTTGTCAATCTCTATAACAAACGAGCGGCGGATTGATTTGATGCCAGGGTGGCTATTAGGGAAAATTGAGCATCGATTTCAAATGTGCACATCCCTCTGCACTGCTCATCCACGTTCATCTACGCTGAATATGTAAGAGGCAGCAGGTGATGAGAGCGTGTTAGGAAGTTTAAAGAATCCAGAAGGGCCTACTCCTGAGTCCATTTGGAATGGCTACGTTTCCTTTAAATGGCTAAAAAGCAACAGTCGGTGTAATCGTATTAACTCGATTACGCCATGCCCTCTTTACTATCACGCCAGAGAAGCTGGCTAATGGAGATGATATCATGCAGAAGTTACTCATCTCTGAATCGTATTAGTGTAAGCTTTCAAGCTTTCAGCATACAGGTTGCTCGGGACAGTCTGAGGCCACGCCCTGATCTCGTTTTGAATTTGAGTTCAGCCCCAACTGTCCATAGGAATGCTTTTTCAGGTCTTTGTCTGCTTTTTTCTGTGATAATCCATCATGGATCAAAGGTTAAGAGAACTCGGGGCTCGGCTGGAGATGATGTCACGCTCTCGAGTGATCTCGTGCCTATAACGATGAGTGACTCATGAGACATGAGTCATTCTGCAACAACGGCTACAAGACATCACCTATTACTGGAGAGACCCGGCAACAGCGAGCGTAATACGCCAATCATTAACGGAGGCTCAGCAACAGATTTCACCACCTGCACATGCTCTAACCGCAGGATCGATTTCACATTAAGGAAATCAAATTTGCTATTTGGGAATACATTTAAAAATGACTGCTGGAATAAAAAAAGTCTTACTAAAGTGACCAAAAATGCATTTTTCACCCATGTCTGGTTCTAGGACAAGGACACCAAGTGGCACAGTGGATAGTCTTGGTGCAGGGGTAGCCCTCAACTTCAGTTCCTCTGTGTGAGGAGTTTGGCATGGTTCCCCATGTCCCACTTCCTCTCTTAACTTGGCTGCTCTAAATGGACCTTGTCCAAAGTGGCCAACTTATGATAGTTTCTGCCACTGTTAATAGATTTCAAATGGGCTTTGTATATCCAAGAGGTGCTCACCCTGACCTGAACATCGCCAGACCTTCTATAAGTTAAAGAAGGTATTGATTTATTTATTTGTCATAACAAAACTTACCATCCCTTACCATTGCCCAAATAATCCTGGAATTCTGATTGCTGAAAAGCTACGACTGGTCCCTCAAACTAAATAAGAGTCATAATAATAAAAAAGTAAACTCATTGAATTGAGTGAAACAGCGACACTTGAACTAACCCAAAATTTGTCAGGGTTTCAACAACCAGTCCATTATTATCCATCTTATTATTTTTGTTTGTTTCTAGCACACCTTAACAGATGATGCTTATAAACTGTCAATCGTAAACATATATTGGTTTATAGCCAAATGGTTAAAGAGCTGTATATAAGACCATTAATAGTTTAATGGGGTTTAACAGGAAAATGCCCAGGAGATGATTCAAATGCGATGAACCTTCAATCGATTGGCTATTGAATTAAAATCCCCAATACATGACTCCAGTGGCATTCCTCCAACATGAGGAAAACAGTGAGCTCGTTTGTCTTCTCGATGCCTTTACGGGATGCAAATGTCCAGTCACGAATGTGGCTTCTCAAGCCCATTAGCAGTAAAATAGTCAATAAACAAAAGGGCAGCGGGGGTATTTGGAGTTAGTTCAAGACCTGAGTCTGCATTCTGTACCACATAGAGACACAGCAATGTAGTAAAGTTCAGGGGTACTTAAATGTCCTCCAAGAGGCCACAGACTAATTACTAACAACAAAAAGTGCTTGTTTTCACATATTCATTTTTTTTTTTTTTTTTTTTCTTCATGTAACGTATTCCATTGCCATTCACCTCCTTCTTTGAACCTGATAACCATCCTTTATGTTTAATTCCTGTTTTAAAATTTGATTTCCAGACAAAACATGCCCTTCTGTCATCATTATTTTAAATTTTTCATATACGTTTTCAGTTATCTATTGTTTCATTTTCTTCATTAGAGACATGTGAGTAGTAAAATAACATCCATTTGGCGGGATGAGGAAATCAGCATGGCGGAAAAAAGGTAAACCTCTACATCTAACAACTTTCTACAAATCTTCTGTTCACTACTGGCCCTTGGTCTGGACTTTCTCTTTAATTATTCCCCAATAATGATTTGTAGTGGTTTCTAAACTTTCCGTTCTCTGTCTGTCTGTCTTGAGCTATTCTGTTTAGATGTCACTCTTTAAGCTTTGCTTATTGCTCCAGAGTCTTATTCTTCCTCAGACTGCAAATCAAATCCTATTAGCTTGGGATTCTCGCCAGCAGTAAACCCATGAATTATGACGTTTTAAAAATTAACAGCCATCGCCCCCTTTCAGTTGGCGAACGCGCAGCCGACATAATAGCAATATATCATTTGACCGAGTTCCTTTATAACTGTGGATGGATTTCTAGTCTGTGGAGATTGTGGATTGGTTCCTCGGTTACCAGTTGGCCTCTCTGTGGTTCCTGGCAGGAAGGAGAGAAGGACAGAAGGAGAGGTGTGAACGCTAGGAACTGAGGAACTTCTCTCAGTCCACTCTGCTCCACTGGCATCAGTGCTAATAAGAATATGACTTGTACAGCTTTAGATATAGATTAGAAATAGGGGGGCGTTCTTTGGAGGGTCTTCTTGGGCTCTTTAATGACCCAAAGTCAACAGCAGATTCCTTCATATGGATTTGCACAACTGGTTTTAGATGTCTATGCTCCAAAAAGATCTTATTTTGGTGTTTTCTCGATTCTATTGTTGAATGTGTGAGTAAGTTTATGTGAAGTTACATTATCTGAGTAACCAGTCAGCTGAAACCTGTTAAACAGGTGATGGATTGTGGTCAGCTCAGGGGGGTGTTGCATGCCAGTGGTCGATAGAGCCCTGGATGTCTTGGGCAAGCAGCCAAGCGAGAGCGTAACAAGAAGACAAGGCATCTTATTTGCACATTAAACGCAGCACCCAGACTTCATCTGCCCAGTCTTCCGTAAGGAAGCTAATAGGACAAACTAATAAGATGTCCTTTCAGAGATACATGAAGCATCTATCGAGGATCTGTGTCCATTAACTTCAGTCTTCTGATCGGATTCCGTTTAGGCCCGGTGTCGACATGTGTCAGTGCTGAATTCAGACAAGCACAGCTTGATGTTCCCAGGAGGCTTTGATCCTGGTGCCTTGATGCCCCATGGTTATTAAGAAGGCGGCCAACGCTTTTCTCACTGCTTAGAGTCGACTACATCAGAGTGTTAGTCAGAAATTACCGACAGTGCCAATGCTTCTACAAAATTGGGTTTACTGATTTATATAGATATATACTACAGGCTGGTGATAGAACTTCACAACATATCTAGTGTAAACCATTACCACAGTGCCAGTCGTGGGATTGGTGTTAAATCTTTTGTCTAGCTTTTCCTTTCTTCATGTTAGGTGTGGTGTAATGCAGGGGCACCCCTGGCCTGTTCATGGGACAACTGCAGACCAAGCCCAGCCCTGATGAGCGCTAAGACATGGCCACGAGACACTAGCTGTTCGCCAGAGCTGGGGACCCAACCAACGCTCTGTTCAGTGGGCATTCCTGGCACTAAAAGTCTAGACATATGGTTTCCTGGCATCTAAAGTCCAAAGTGCAGGTTGATGTGTTCTGTACCATTTCAGTTGTGGATTTGCCAGAGTGCCCTGTGCAACGGACTCACGAGTCTCAGTTTAGCTAAATCTCCCAACAAGGCTCGATTTAGTTTTGGGAGGACATTATCCTTTAGTTTTTGGTCAGTGGCTTTTCAATCGCAGTACCAAGATGGAGACTGTATGCTGAGTGAAATGGCTCAAAATCTGTAAACCTGACACTCAGAGGTAGTTATGCACTCTGATGTATTATGTATGATTTAGAACACGTTCTCAATATCCATGATTACATTAAGAAGTATGAAGGGTATGAAGCATTGCCTTAGCAATCTTATATGAGGTGCTAATTGCACGGCTAAGGGCTGCAGGTCTACTGCTGACTTAAAACCTGTGGGGTGAACATGGAGCCGTGCCGAGTGTATGGCTCCCAAATGATGATTAAAGCCCAGCGTGGCAGCTTTGTTGGATCGGCTGGGTCATTTCCACCCCTCAGGCAAGCAGAGTTTTGGCTGAGCTGCAGCACCAACTCATTCGAACATCTCAGACTCTCAGCTTTTATGGCGCCTTCAACCAAAGGAAGATGTGTAGGATATGTTATATTTTGAACTACTGCACCTATGGCCTTTCAAATGTTTGCCCCCAACTCCACCCTCAACAATACAATACTCTTTCTGCTCTGATTAACACCCACTCACGTTATGCTATATTTGAGATGGTAAGACCATCAAGGAGTTCGTAAATTTTTCATCTAATTTAGTGCTGTTACCCTTCCTCAGGTGGAGAAGACCGAAGAGGCCGATCAGGAGATCAAGCAGGATGGCACCAAACCGGAAGACAAAGCTCACAAGGCAGCCACCAAAATCCAGGCGAGCTTCCGCGGACACATAATCAGGAAAAAAATGAAGGACGATGACAAGGAGGAAGACAATCCGGCGGCAGCTGATGCAAAGCCCGAAGAGAATGGGGTAGACAAGAAGGAGGAGGATGAGGAGAAGGCGGCTACGTCTCCAACTGCGGAGAATCAGGACGAAACCAAGAAGGAGGAGGAAAAAGCAAAAAGTCCTGTCAACTCTCCAACGGCTGAGGAAAGCAAGCCTGAAGCTCCTGCTCCTTCCCCCTCAGAACCAAACAACGAGGAGCCGAAGGAATTGGAGACCTCCAAAGCTAAGGCTGAGAAAGCCTCAGAGAATGTAGAAGAGGAGACGAAGGTGGAGGAAAAGGTGGAGGAGAAGAAGGCGGAAGCCAAACAAGCCGACGTGCCTGCTGCTGCTAGCGAGACAGCCGATTGTGAACCCGAAGTGAACCAAACGCAAGACAAACAAGGTGAGACTCAAAGACAGATGTGACTCAATGCTCTAGACCTGAATAACTAAGGTTAGGCTGAAGGTGGATAGTGTTTTTAAATTCTAGCCCAGTCACAGAGACCGAGATGAGTCAGTAACTCTAAGTAGAACTCTTCAGAAAGAAAACATTCCTTGGTGCTTCGGTGTGGGTTTCTTCCCTGGAACCTGGAATGATCAAATTATGGATTACAATACCGCAGTATAAAAGCATGCAGTTTGGTGGAACAGCTTTAGAAAGGTTTGATATGTTCTCAATGTGTCAGTGTTGGATTCCTGAAGGTGCTGAAGATTTCTACCTCCCAAATGCATGCTAATGAGTGAACTGGTTGTTCTAACATGCACAATGATGAACCGGCACCCCATCCAGGCTGTGTTACTGTCCTGAACTGAAGAGTTCCTCGAATAGCTTCTGCACCCTGCCCAGAAAAAGAGATTACTGAAGATGAAGGAATGATTATATGCATTATGCATATGTTCATCTATTTAGAGCTCGGAAATGAATTATGTAAAAGCTAATTATCCTACAAATCCGTTATCTGCCTCCCCAAAGAGTTCACCTTAAAGTTTGACCAACATTGTTTAAGTGCATGTATTACACACTGTATGTTTCTCCATGAACGGAGTCACTTTTTCTGGAGAAAAAAAAAATCTAACTTAAATCTGACTTAAACCGATAAATTCAATAGTTATAGTTAAATAATAGTTAAATAATAATACTATTATTATTTAAAGACATCATTATTCAGTTCATTTCTGCTGGATCCTCTGCAGAGTCGATTAGTATGGCTTTACTTGTACATTTTGTACGTCAGTGACCTCTGGAAGGAAAACAGGAAGAAACTGGGTCTAACAGAATTACCAAATCGATTTCTTTTCTCTACATCTTCTGGTCTTTGCCTCCAGCACTGACCAGCTTCAGACGCAGATTTAGACTGATGCGTCTGATTGAGTAAAGCTAAAGTGCACAGACCACAAATAGGCTGTGGTCTCTGCACAACAGTTCTACAGACACTAAAGAGTCATGTTTACGGCATCACCCTTTGTGGGTTTAGATCTGAAAGGAAACCTGAGGACAAGAGCAAAATATTGAACCTGATAACAGACCTATAACTAAGCACTTTTGCTGCTTGCTGAATGCATCGGTGATTCATTAAGTAGTGATGCACTGGTTAAATAATGTGATGTAAAACTCATTTGTAATATTTCCTAAAATAAAAATCATTTCATTGTAGTGGGAAAATTGCTTTGAAAAGCTTGCAGTGCAAAGACACTTTAAGCAGAGGAAATTAACTCAAATGCTCAATAATTCTCAATTAAATTACTAAATGATTGTACAAAAATACATATTTTGCCAGTATGTAAACTTTTAAAAAATATTTTATTTAAACTTTTTTCATCTATCAGTTTTCACTCCAGCCTTAACCCAGTGTTATCCTATTGCTCATTTGGATATAATGTTTTCTATTAAAAAAACACAACCAAAAAAAAACAACCTGGTTTAGCTTCAGTACTTTTTTCACATGGTTTAATTTGAATGGTTATTTATGTTTGGTTTGTTTTATTTACTTCTTTTTTAGGTTTTTATATTACCTTTTTTTAGTTTTTAGAGATTGATTGTTTTGGTTTTTAAGTACTTCAGAAATCCAAAATTCCGAGTCTCATATATAGAGATGATTATATAAATGCACAGCTGCACATTAGCCTCAAATTTGGCCACAAAAACGGTGTAAACTCTTTCATTGACGTTACTTGTTACGATAGTGTAAAATTTGATGGATTTAATAAAATGTGAGAGATTCTGGAAAAACTTTACTTGCTAGTCAAGTTATGATTTGCAAATTTAAGAAATTTTGCAACCAGTTAACAAAACTTTTATTGGCAAATACCTTTTAGTCTCATGGTCAGTGTATTGTTAGTCTCTAAAAGTAAAAGCTTTTCTTGCTTTAATAAACAGATCACACACCACACTGTTAGTCCTAAAATAAAAAAATTCCAATCCAGTAGATATAACAGGATGAATTCTATTTCTGTAAAATTTGCAACTCCATGCACCACAGAATAATTCTGACTTTCTGTAACACTAATCTATAAATGTTTTTTATTGTATATTTGTAGATGCTGCAGAAGTCTCTGAGCCAGCAGAGGGAGCCGTCTCGGAGGCATCCAAGGACGAGGACCAGGCTGAGAGCGCTTAAGAAGACCAGATGGATTCTCCTCTAAAACGATAACAGATATTTAAATGGTTGCTCTTTGGCCTCTGATAGTGAAGATGGTTTTAATTCGTTCGGTCCTATATATTTTCTTTCTTGTGGCAATGATTTTCTTACATCTTGGGGAGGGGGAGGAGGGGAATTTCCTTACGCAACTTCTGCGGCTCAAGCTAGCAGCACACGTGCAAGAACGTTGCTGCTTCAACGGTCATCTACGCCACCAAAGGACAGGAATTTCATACTCTTAAATAACCCGTTAATTCCCGGTTTGCATTTATAGCTACTCTCATTCGCCTTTTTCCATTTAGCGTAGTCGTTAGCGCACCGCTATTTATAAGGGACGAGTATTATATGATTCCCTTTCAGTGTTTTCTGCTGATGCATTGTTTTGGCCAGCGTTCCATGGATAGCTTGAACCCATTTGACTCATTTGCATGGGAATTTCCCTCCCGAGAGGGAAGAAAAAAAAAAAAAACTCCTTGTGGTCACAAGTAACCAAAACGTTGTGGCTTCTTTCTCGATGTCCTCGGTGTTGTTAATGACGGTTTGATGAAATCGATTGGAAATGTTTCCTGAGCTGAAAGAGAAAATCGAACAAAAGAATAAAAAAAATATAATCTGCCTTTTTCCTATGTTCACGTGAGTGCAATGTCGAGTTTGAATCTAAAAAGGAGTTCAAATCGTGGAAAAAAAAAGAATTAAAAAGTTTCAATGTCTGTTTTCAAAAATAAAGAAATGTGCCAATTATCATCCTACGCTGGGTGTTTTTTATTTGTGTGCTTTACCCCATTACCACATCAGATACCTGTCTATACACAAAATGTCATGACCCCTGGGTTGGCTGCAATGTTTGCTAGCTGAACCTACTACAGTCCCATAATCTAGCCTGCTAACAGCTCATTTTACCCCTTTATAGCTTTCCTTCACACAGTTTGTGGCAGATTTGGATTTATCAGACCTTCTGAACTGTATTTAATTTATTGTAGCATACTGCAACCACACTAGCAACCCACTATCTAGCTCATTAGGTCCCCATTTCAAAACTGTAAACACAGAAAGTGGATTTGTTAGCGTATTATCTTAAACAATTTGTTAGCTAGCAAGCTAGCCCAAACTGAATCTGGTGTTATTCAATTTAAGAAATGCATTATGTGTATATAAAGGATCACCTCTGCAGGTGAGACTTATATTTTGCATGACTAACGTTATAAACAGTAACTCTGAATCACCACACGGGCTTTGAAAGCTCATCATTTTAGCTTCGTTACATTAACATATCAGCATGCTGCTTCTTGCCTAGTACTGAAAGAATAACTGACTAAACATTATCATTGTTAAATGTTATTAGTCATTCTCAAACCTCTTATTTTAACACCAAACATTCTCCCTTTCATCGATCAAAATAAATTATTCTGTTCGCTAGATCTATCGCTCTATAGCCCATTACATTAAATATCAATTATATTCAATGCTTTCTGCATAGACAAACTACATAGGGGATGTAATAATGGCATTATGCTCCCAAAGTAGTGCACTTTATGTCACGTCGGTGTTGATTTGCATCACTGCTCAAAAATATAAACAATCGCTGGGAAATGGCTCCACCTCGTGGACCAAAAATGAATTATCGAGGCAATCTCAAACATTATTATACTGCCTATGTAATACACATGTTGTCCACTAGATGGCATTTGTATTTTACGAATTAGATGAGTGTTGATGCAAATCAATAGACAGTGGAAAAGACTGGCACGAAATACAGAGCAATATCTCATTATTACATCCTCTATGAAGGGCGAATATGTAGGGAATGATGTTATATATTATATCAGCTATAAACGTATTGATTTAATAAATATATGAAAACGTGGTTCTAGATTAGAAGACCCAAACTTCATATAACATTTAGTGCGCTTACAGTCATGATTATGATTACAGTTATTGGAAGCAACTTTAATTTATCTGGTGTTAAATCATTAAAGAAGAACGAGCATCCAAGTTTAATCAGTTTTTACATAGTTCCAGCATTTCAGTTGACAGCGGTTCAGGACGGTTTATAACCGGAACCGAATCATATCTACAGGTTGTGCTGTAGATCCGACACCACACTGTACTTGTATAATTATGATTTTGAATCTGCAGAGAATCGGTTGTTTGAGAGTCGATTCACTGGTTTTCCGTGTCCATAGTGAGAACTGAATCGATTCTGAGTCGACTCTCTTAATGAAGCCTAATTAGGTTAGCCCTTATTAAGAGCCGTACGTAACGAGATTCCCTTTCGGGGAGTTACGTGGGTTTTATTAACGCCAAATGCAGGCCTCTCTCCTCTTTCATTAATTAGGCCTTGGTTTGGTTACAGAGTCTTCTCTGGTTCTCCTGAACCGTTCTGTGGTTTCTTCGGTAAGTTGGTCGATTTGTTACTAGTAAGGTTTAATTTTAATATTTAATTTCACTTCTTAACTGAAGCTGAAGGTTTATTGTAAGTCTTGTACCGGGTTCCAGAGTTTCTGAGATTAGCAATGCTGGTTTGGATTCAGTACAGCACTGATACTTCGTTATTACTATCCTTAAGGTGAATTTATAAATCGTATGATTTATGTGGTGATTTAATGTGGGTAATTATTTATGATTTATGTGCTGGTTTGGAGCGCGGCCTGTTCGATTAGCTTAAGTTTAATCACCTGTTAGCTATAAAGGTAAAAGCGTTTGGTTTCAGGATGTCTCATCAGGTGCGCCTACTTTGTAGTTTGCAATATTTTATTTTTAATAACTTTTCAAATTTTTCAAAAACTACGTGTTTGGTTTCTCCATGGCTACATCATTAGTATAGTTTTATTTCTGATCGCTGTAGCTGCTTTAAATCCCAAAACCTGGAAGTTTGCAGAAGGTCCTAGACTCAGTTTTGTGCTGGACATTATTTTTTGTACTGTGTGTTGTAATAAAGCTCTGGTATTCATATTTTATAGCATTTCCTTTAGGCCTGTGTTTGGTGTATCTGATGAATCTACAGCTCGTAGATAAATTCCTCTAGAACAGTGTTTATAGTTGTACAGTTTGATTGGGTTACAGGAGTTTAGTCAGAATTGTTGCTCTGTTTCTATTTAATTTGATGAATCATGTTTTCTGTTTATGGTTTAGCAGTACTGAGATGGACTTTACTGAACTGGGTCATTTCAGGATGAAAGTAAGTTAAAGTTTGTGATTTCTGTAACGATCTATATATTTATGACTTGTCAGAGAAAAATAATTAATCTTTAGGTTTATTGTGTGTAAACTGTTGAAATTTCTTTGTTGGGTTACTTAAATTGAAATATCTTTAGTTAGAAGTTAAGCACTGATGTATTTTGAACTGTAGGAGCTAGAATTAAATGTTGTGAAATCTCATCATTTAAATGGAAGTAACTCATAAGTTTTCATAGGTTAAGATTTTGTTGCTTTTTGAGTAAATCTGTTGTATTCTGATTTATTTATGAATGTTCTTGTTGTTTTTGTGTATTTGTCTGTATTCTGATTAATGTGTTACTGAGTGATTCTATTGTGTATATCATGTATAAATGTCGTGTTTCAATGTTAATCTTTTTCAATGTTCTCTTGTTTATTAAAATGTATTTAGATTTAATAATGTGTTCCTGACTGTTCTCTTTTTTATAAATGTGTCCTGATGTTTTAATGTTTTTTGATGTTAATGCATTTCTGTTTGCATGTTTGATCTTTACTGTTAAGACATTAAGTGAATTTCCATCTACTGAAATTGTTTTTAATACCCAGGTGCCCCCTGGTAGCTCTGCCACCCAACAGCTGCCAGTTTCAGATGGTGTGAGCTCACTGATACATCATCTCACTGGTCTGTAAAACATTTCATTAAAAATTTCACAGATTTATTCATTTTTATTCTGACATTTCCTGATTTGTTCTTTCAGACTCCTGGTTGCAAAGCCACACAGCACCACCAGAGGGACCCGGAGAGCTGCTGCGTTTGTCTGTGCTGTTCTTAATAGTAAGACAGCGTTTTAGGGTCATACTTTTTACTTTTTTTTTTTTTTTTTTTTTTTTTTTTTTTTTTTTTTTTTGTTAGATTTCCAGAATAAAGTTGTAGTATTTTGGGAATAAAGTTGAATTGCTTTAACTTTGGGTTTTAATTTGTATTATGATCTATGATTCCACCCACATGATTGACTAACCCGTCAGTACGACCATACAGCTTTAGTTTATCTTATTTATGGATGTTTCATAACGCGTTTGGGCCACAGTAGGTGCTGTTGAAGAGTTTATTCTCGAAGTGCTACTACTTTGTTTTTGAAATCCAACCCATTTTCTTTACCCTAAAACACTGTAGTATGCTGCTGCTGCTGTAAATATCTGATTTATAATCACCTTTTTGTATATATTTATATTTTTGCTGACTGGAGGATTTATAGTTGTTAGCGTTTATGATTTGTTGGTGCTTTTTATTTTTTTTTATTTTATTTTATTTTTTTTTTTATATAAAGTTTGTGTTTAACTTGTTTATAATGTAATCTAAGTACTGACCACAGATTAAATGTCCAAAGTTTGATCATTATTTAGATTTATTCTGCCTTTCCTGTTGTGTTGGTGATTTTTAAGTTGCTGTTTGTTTGCTTCTTTTGTAATCTGCTCTTTCTGGACTTGATCTTTCTCTGCTTTTGTGTTTTATAATTTTAGATTTGCTCTGTTTCTGGTTTTGCTGCTGTTTATTAAATCCAGTGACTGCAGTGGAATTGATCTCAAACTCTCTCTCTCTCCCTTCATACTGAGCCTCGACCAGTCCATAGGTCCTGTGTGGTCAGAATCAGTTGGACTATTTTAGCTCTGTTCTTTAGGAACCTTTAGATCTGATGGGCTGTTTCTCCTTTTCTCTGTTTTAGGAGCTGTTTTTAGTAATGGAGCTTAAAGATGATCATTATCAGTGGAACCAGTGTGGATGGAGGATTTTATCCAGTTGGAGATCACAGCAGGTAGTTCTGATTACAGCTCCAGTCTGAGACGGTGAGTTTCTGAAATAATTTGATTAGAGCTTAAATCTTAATAGCTGTGATATTAATTAGAGCTGCACCGATCAGTCAGTCTCTCATAAGCCATTCTGTTCCGGTCACATTGAGCCTACACTGGTGACGCCAACAGCGGCCAAACACAGCCATGTAGGAACAGCACAGAGCTCTGACTAATGTTCATCAGAATGGAGTTCATGTCTATAAGGAGCTTTACACTTAAACAGCTGATTCTCTGCCGCTCCGGGTTCGGGTCCCGGTCCCGGCGTTTAGCGTGTGACTTGGTCTGTTTATTTTTGGGTTGTTGTGTGTCTGTGTGATGAGTCTTTTTGTGAGTTAATAAAAGCTCAGTGGGTGTGGGTGTGGGGGTGGGGGTGGGGGTGGGTTTTTGTTTTTTAATTTTTTAAATGGAGTTGTACTGTTTGTGGCTGGAATGTGATGCTGCTGCATTCGGGGCTTACAGGATGCATGACTCACCGTCTCACTGCCTTTTTGCTGAACGCTGCTGCTTGAGTCGGGTGAGCTGCAGTCTCTGCTTGTACTTTTGCATGAACTGGTAAAAGGTTCATATTGAGGCTGTACTGAAGTCCAGTTGGAGTAAGTTTGCAGTGATCGTTTGTGTGGCAAGAGGAGAGAATGGAGCCGGGTACAAGCCAGCAGCTCCTGCTATCTTCCTTTAGTGATTGTTTCTGTTTGCTGTCATTTATAATTGTTACCCAAAAAGAAAATCAGAATCGGTCGGCCATGTATTTAAAAATTCAGAAATCCGAATCGCCCAAGAAAATTGCAATCGGTGCATCTCTAATTTCAAACCAATCAGCTAAGGGTCAGTGCTGCAAGTGTACCGTCATGTAGTGTTTTATTAATTATTCGTGTGTTTCTGGTGGTGTTCTCACTTGTATGTGTCCTGGTGAATGTTACTGATTTGTTATATTGTTCTCTTTATTTTGATCTATTAATTTATTCTGATTTATAACCATGTTTCTGATGTATATTGTGTTCTCTCATTTATTCAAATCTGTATGTATCGATTTATTCTGATCTACAGTGGGACAAAGTATTTAGTCAGCCACTGATTGTGCAAGTTCTCCTACTTGGATGAGAGAGGTCTGTAATTTTCATCATAGGTACACTTCAACTATGAGAGACAAAATGAGAGAAAAAATCCAGGAAATCACATTGTAGGATTTTAAAATAATTTAATTGTAAATTATGGTGGAAAATAAGTATTTGGTCAATGACAAAAGTTCAACTCAATACTTTGTAACATAACCTTTGTTGGCAATGACAGAGGTCAAATATTTCCTGTAAGTCTTCACCAGGTTGGCACACACTGTAACTGGTATTTTGGCCCATTCCTCCGTGCGGATCTCCTCTAGAGCAGTGATGTTTTGGGGCAACACGGACCTTCAACTCCCTCCACACATTTTCTATGGGGCTGAGGTCTGGAGATTGGCTAGGCCACTCCAGGACCTTGAAATGCTTTTTAGGGAGCCACTCCTTTGTTGTCCGAGCTGTGTGTTTGGGATCATTGTTGGAAGACCCAGCCACGTTCCATCTTCAATGCTCTCACTGATGGAAGGAGGTTTTGGCTTAAAATCTCACGATACATGGCCCCGTTCATTCTTCCCTTAACACGGATCAGTCGTCCTGTCCCCTTTGCAGAAAAACAGCCCCAAAGCATGATGTTTCCACCCCCATGCTTCACAGTAGGTATGGTGTTCTTGGGATGCAACTCGGCATTCTTCCTCCAGACATGACGAGTTGACTTTTTACCAAAAAGTTCTATTTTGATTCCATCTGACCACATGATTTTCTCCCAATCCTCTTCTGGATCATCCATCTGCTCTCTGGCAAACTTCAGATGGGCCTGGACATGTACTGGCTTAAGCAGGGGGGCACGCCTGGCACTGCAGGATCTGAGTCCCTCTCGGCGTAGTGTTACAGATGGTAGCCTTTGTTACTTTGGTCCCAGCTCTCTGCAGGTCATTTGTCAGGTCCCTCTGTGTAGTTCTGAGATTTTTGCTCACCATTCTCATGATCATTTTAACTCCATGGGATGAGATCTTGCGTGGAGCCCCAGATCGAGGGAGATTATCAATGGTCTTGTATGTCTTACAATTCCTCCCACAGTTGATTTATTGACACCAACCTGCTTGCCTATTGTAGATTCACTCTTCCCAGCCTGGTGTAAGTCTGCAACTTTCTTCTTGGTGTTTTTCGACAGCTCTTTGGTCTTGGCCGTGGTTGAGTTTGGAGTCTGACTGTTTGAGGCTGTGGACAGGTGTCTATTACACAAACAACGAGGTCAAACGGGTGCCATTTAATACAGGTAATGAGTGGAGGACAGAAGAGCTTTTTAAAGAAGTTACAGGTTTGTGAGAGCCAGAAATCTTTCTTGTTTGTGGGTGACCAAATACTTATTTTCCACCATGATTTACAATTAAATTTTTTAAAAATCCTATAATCTGATTTCCTGGATGTATTTTTCTCATTTTGTCTCTCTCAGTTGAAGTGTACCTCTGAAGTATTTCTGGTGTCTGAATGTTTGATCTTTGCTGTTATACCCAGGTGCCCCCTGGTAGCTCTACCACCCAACAGCTGCCAGTTTCAGACGGTGTGAGCTCACTGATACATCAGTTCACTGGTCTGTACAAATCTGATTAAAAATATCACAGATTTATTAATGTTTATTCTGGTGTGTTTCTTGATTTGTTCTTCATTCAGACACTTGGGGCCTCGTTCATGAAACCTTCATTTTAAAAAAAAAAAAAAAAAAAAAAAAAAGGGCAAACTGAGTAAATTGCAAGTAAAATAGACCTCACCACAAACCCTCCTTCAGATTTATTAGTGAGTGTTAATGAATACCAGTTGTTCGTAAATGGGTCATGCGTATGCGTTCCTTTAGACGTACCGTACGATTATCATAATCCACACTTACGATTAATAAATAATCACTGTATCCTAGAGACTTTGGACTGAGGAACACAGTAAAAAACCTACTCTGATGCAGAAATCTGTTATATTGAACAAAGTGCATTCAAATCCATGAATGTGAGAAATGCAGTTTAATATGATGAACATATGAATGTATTGTTACTATGGGAATATGTAAGTTCTGCTCCATGAGGCAGCACTTTCTGTCATTAGAGCGTTCTTTCTCCCGTGTGACTGAGAGCTGAGAGTTTAGGATCATCAGAAGCTACTCTAAATATCAGGCTGTATTATTAAACGGAGCTTATTGAGTGTAAATTCATTTACTTTTTTTAATATATATTATAGAATTACAGTTTAGTCAGTAATTTACTTTAAGATCAGTCATTCTAATGACACCTGGTGTTTTTCAGAAGTTACGAACAGTTTTACGCTCAGGACTAGGTATGGATTTTGTTCCTTCGTACTAACATTTTGGGTCTACGAACATGATCATGAAAACTTTCACCTTTACGAAAAAGGGGTTTTACGAATGATTTGTGCCACCAAGCTGCTCTGCTCGTGATTCATGAACGAAGCCCTTTGTGTGGTTTTTCTTTTTCTCAGTTGGAGATCACAGCAGGTAGTTCTGATTAACAGCTCCGGTCTGAGACGGTGAGTTTCTGAAATAATATCCAGTTTGATTAAATCTGAGCCTGATAATCGTTTAATTAGAGCTTAAATCTTAATTTATTGTGATGTTAAACCACCATTTTTTTATTTTTTTATATGAATGTGTTTGTGGTTTCTTGTGGTATTGTGTTCTCTCTCATAAACATGGATTCTGATTAACGTGTTACTGAGTGATTATATTGTCTATCATTTGTAAACGTGTTGTTTTAATGTTAATCATTTGTTCAGTTGTTTATTAAAATGCGTTTAGATTTAATAATGTTACTATTTCTATTGTTCTCTCTCTTATAAATGTCCTGATGTACTAATGTGTTTTCTGATGTTAATGCATTTCTGATGTGGTCTATTGGGTTCTCTTGTTTATATATTCTAATTTATTAATGTGTTTCTAATTTATATTGTTCTATCATTTATTCCAATCTGTATATATCTATATATTCTGAAGTATTCTGATTTGTGTTTCTGGTCTGTGAGTGTTTGATCCTTGCTGTTAAGACTAAGTGAATTCCATGTACTGAAATATTTTAATACCCAGGTACTGTGGTAGCTCTGCCACCCAACTGCTGCCAGTTTCAGATGGTGAGAGATCACTGGTGCCTCAGCTCACTGGTCTGTAAACATCTGTTTAAAGATATCACAGATTTATTAATTTTTATTCTGATGTTTCCTGATTGGTTCTTTCCAGAGAGCTGCTGCTGTTTGCCTGTTCTTAATAGTAAGCTATGCTATTTATCTATTTATTTATTTAGGTTAGATTTCCAGAATAAAGTTGTAATATTTTGGGAATACAGTCGAAATGCTTTAACTCTGGTTTTTTTTTTTTTATTTGTATTATGATCTATGATTCCACCCACATGATTGACTAACCCATCAGTGCGACCATACGGCTTTAGTTTGTTATTTATGGATGTTTCATAACACGTTGAGGCCACAGTAGGTGCTGTTGAAGACTCCAGACACGCCGGAGTTCCCCTCCTCCTGGATCGAGTGTTTTTAATATTCTCATTCTCCTGTGAAGTTAGAAGAATGGCAGGATGATGTAACCATGGATTTTATATATATTCTGTATATTATACATGCATTTTAATAAACTTTATTGAATTCTCTATCTCCCTTATTTTCACAGTCAGGCTGCAGAGTAAAAGTTTTAGCATTTTGACTTTATTCTCTAAATATTATGACTGTTCTTAATACTATGACTATTCTCTAACTTTATTTGCTAAGTACAAGTTTATTCTCGAACTGCTACTACTTTGTTTTTGAAATCCAACCCATTTCTTGTGACCCTAAAACACTGTAGTATGCTGCTGCTGCTGTTGTTGCTGCTGTAAATATCTGATTTATAATCACCTTTTTGTATATATTTATATTTTTGCTGTCTGGAGGATTTATAGTTGTTAGCGTTTATGATTTGTTGGTGCTTAAAAAAAGTTAAGTTTGTGTTTAACTTGTTTATAATGTAATCTAAGTACTGACCACAGATTAAATGTACAAAGTCTGATCATTTATTTAGATTTATTCTGCCTTTGCTGTTGTGTTGGTGAATTTTAAGTTGCTGTTTGTTTGCTTCTTTTGTAATCTGGTCTTTCTGGGCTTGATCTTTTTCTGCTTTTGTGTTTTTTATAATTTCAGATTTGCTCTGTTTCTGGTTTTGCTGCTGTTTATTAAATCCAGTGACTGCAGTGGAATTGAGCTCAAACTCTGTCACTCCCTTCATACTGAGCCTGGACCAGTCCATAGGTCCTGTGTGGTCAGAATCAGTTGGACTATTCAGCTCTGTTCTTTAGGAACCTTTAGATCTGATGGGCTGTTTCTCCTCTTCTCTGTTTTAGGAACTGTTTTTAGTAATGGAGCTTAAAGATTAAGTCATTATCAGTGAAACCGGTGTGGATGGAGGATTTTATCCAGTTGGAGATCATAGCAGGTAGTTCTGATTACAGCTCCAGTCTGAGACGGTGAGTTTCTGAAATAATGTCCACTTTGAATAAATCTCAGACTGATAATCGTTTAATTAGAGCTTAAATCTTAATTGATGTAACGATAAAGCATTTAGATAAAGCTCAGTGCTGCTGATTTACTATTACTTTGTTTAGTTTATTAAAGTGTATTCAGATATCTTGCTACTGATTTTGTTCCATTTATTCTGATTTTGTGTATATGCTATATATTCATATTTATTCTGATGTGCATGTTCTGATTTATTAATGTTTCTGGTGTCAATCTTTGATCTTTACTGTTGTACCCAGGTGCCTCCTGGTAGCTCTGCCACCCAACAGCTGCCAGTTTCAGATGCTGTGAGCCCACTGATAAATCGGCTCACTGGTCTGTAAACATCTGAATAAAAATATCACGCATTTATTAGTGTTTATTCTGATGTTTTCTTTTTTGTTCTTTCGGACTACTGGTTGCAAAACCATAAAGCGCCACCAGAGGGACCCGGAGAGCTGCTGCTGCTGTTTTTCGTCTCTCTCCTTTCTCTGGTGTAGCTGCTCCTCCAGCTCCTCTTGTTGCCGTTCTCTCTCTGTTGGGAGGATGGGTTAGGATAGGAGCTGTAGGTTAGAGAGTGCCCCCATAAAACTTGCTGCTGTAACAGCTTCTGTGCTCTGAGGAACACGACTTCATCTGCACCTCCATGTTCTAAATGGTTCATGTTTTGTTTTGATCTGATTGAGGTTTTTGCTGATTTTTGGTTTGTGTTTGGGGGTTGTGTGATTTGTGCTGTAATTTAATGGTTTAGTTTATTTTCTTTGTGTGTTTTGAGGTGTAGTTTTGTGAGAAGGGTTCTCTGATTTAACAGCTCATTTATTTTAGGGTTAATTTAAAATGGTTTAACAGCTGGGTCACTGCATTTTCTAAACTGGTTGTTTTTGGGATTTGTTTCATTCCAGGTTTGTTTGTTCTGTTTGTTTTCTCTGGTCCATCATGGGATCTGGTTTAGTTTCTGGTATCTGGTTTTTAAATCTTTCTGCTACAGTTGATTTTCTGACTGATCATGTGATCTCATGCATGATTGTCCTGATTTATTAACAGCTTCTTACTTTTTTCCTGGTTTTCATGCTGTTTTGTTTTTCATCATTTGTAATGTATTTGTGTATTAATGTAATGTTTGTGTTTTGCTGGATTTCTAATGTCTGATTTCAGTAAAACGGGTATTTAATGTTTGCTTTACCTGGATGGTTTCTTTTGAGGGATATTTGTGAATAAGGGTCCTTTGATTTACCAGGTCATTTATTTTGGGATTGGCTTTAAAATGATGTAACAGCTGGGTCACAGGTTTGAGTGTTTCTGTGGTTCTCTGATCCATCCATTTTGGTTCTCTGGTATCAGGTTGTTAAATCTGTGTATTCTACAGCTGAATGTTGTGCATTTAGGGGTTTTCTGAACATGTGATCTCATGTATGATTGTGCTGATTTATTAACAGCTGCTTCAATTGATCTTTCACTCTTGCTGCTGTTTTTTCCGGGTTTACATGTTGAGCTGCTTTTCAAACTCTTGTGATGAGATTTCTAAACGTTGTGTGCCTTATAAGCATTACTGCCTTTATTCAGGTGCATGCACACCACCTGTTTGTTGAAGGAGGTACTGTGTGTGTGGGGGGGGGGGGGGTTCAGGCTTTTGCTGCACTGATGAGATTTTTATTTCTGCTTTGTGGTTTGATTTGTCTGTGATGCTGTTTATCTTATTCTGATTGTTACTGTTTGTGTTACCATTTGTTAATGGGATGATTTGTGATTGGCTGTTGTCATTTATTCGATTCTGAGTTTTTCTCGTCTTATGTTGTATTTTGTAATGGGTTTATTTTTTCCCTCCTGAAAGGTTTTACAGGGCTTGTGATTCTGTTCTGGTTTTATTCTCTAAAAGCCATTTGTTGGTCTGTATTACAGCACATCACCTCTTACCTTCAGTCTGAACAACTTCATCTGCTCATTAAAACCATCCGTTTATGTTCAGCCATGGACAAATCCATGGTCCTGTGTGCAATGGGTTTGGACTTATTTTGCCCAGGAGAACCTTAAGAGGCTCGTTTTTAAAAATGTCTTGTGATAATTTACTGTTGGATGTACTAACCGCTACCTTAATGATTTGATGGGGCACTAATGTTTCCTGGTGTGTAACCGGCTGTCCAGCTCTTGGTGGAAATTTACCTCAGTTTTCTGACTTGATTCCAATAACATTGTTCCTGTTTGTTAATCATGTTGTGTTCAGATTTGTTAGTGTGTTACTCTCTGGTTACTGAGTGTTTGATCAGTGGGTTTGTTTGTGTTTATTATTATTTTTAAATGTGATGGTATTCAGTTGCTGTTTCAGTCCCACAGCTCATCACTTCTCTTCAGCTACAGCATCTTTAACTTGCAGTGAAACTCTGATCTAATCTGGACCAAATCAGTATCTGAGAGGGTTTGTGTATAAATCATGATCTGTACTGTACAAGGTAAAACCTGATTAATAATCTGATCTGACATTTACCTAGGTTGCCTTATTTCCTGATTTGTTGTCTTGTTACTGATGATGTGTATTCAGGCCTGTAAATGTGTGGCTTTTGTTTCTCTGGTTACTGAGCGTGAAGGTGTTTTACTGTGGGTTTCTTTTGTTATTTTTTTTTAACTAAGGATTCTTATGGAAGATTGATTTACCATTTATTATCCATGTTGTGTGTTCTGATTTGTTGGTGTGTACTGAGTGTTTTATCAGTGGGTTTGTTTCATGTTTATTTTTAAGTGTGATGGTATTAAGTTGGTGTTTCAGTCCCACAGCTCATCACTTCTCTTCAGCTACAGCATCTTTAACCGGCAGTGAAACTCTGCTTTAATCTGGATCAGATCAGTAAATGAGGGTTTGTGTATAAATCATGATCTGTACTGTACAAGGTAAAACCTGATTAATAATCTGATCAGATATTTAGTTTTCTTTAATGTTTTTCTGGTTTTTGTTTTTTTTTTTTTTTTTTTTTTTTTTTTGAGGTGGTGCATCTTTATTTTAATTATTTGCTTTGTCTCTTGTCCTGTATTTAACAGGTTTTGTTTTTGTATAATTTTGGTCAGGTTCTCAAGTTCCACGTTTGTCCATGAAAAAAATGTTGTTGTTTTTTTTTAATAAAAATGATGCAGTCATGTTTTACCATACCAGCTCACCATGCAAGTCAGAATACAAGTATCTTAGTCCATATGGTTCCAGTAAAGGTGTTAATTGATGAACCTAATGCGCTTCCCTCTCACAGTTTCGCTGTTCGTGGGAGAATTAGGTTGTTAGGTTTTAGACAAGAGGAAGATGTCAAACAGCAGCTCTGCGTTCAGCCAGAGGGCTGTGCTTTATCATCCCCTCGATCTTCCACCTGCGTTTTTATCACCTCTATTAACGCCTTAGACCCAACTGTGTCTTTACAGTGTGTGTGTTTGCAAAACGGGAGAAAGCACTTGGGTTAATAAAGGACAGAAAAGAGGGAGTTTTATTTTTATCCCCCCCTCCCCCTTTGTGGTGTGAATTTACCCTGCGATTTGTTGATTATGTTTATCTTTTTAGTTTGTGGTTAGCAGTTTACTGCAGGTGTTAACATTCCACTGTGTGCAAATGTGATGTATGCTGTGCAGTTAGTGAAGACTCAGTACAGTTCGAGTTTAGTTTGTGTTAGACAAGGAAACTATTGAACGTATGTGCACCTTAGTGTCGTTAAACTTGTAACAGACTTGAACTGTGTTACAGTTAGGAAGGAAGCAGGAATTTTAGTCGTATGATATAACCTCGCTCTTCTTCTATTCCAGGAGGTGGGTATGTCGGGTTGTTATTACCTCCATGCCTCTAGCGGCGGTAACTAAAGAATTTCTCATCTCTTGTAAAATCATGAGAGGTAAGAAGCGGAGCAGCATGGCGGCGGGATATAACATTGGCTTTGGGTTGTTTTTTGGCTCCTACACTGTACCCGGTCTCATTTGGTCTGAGAATACCTCACATTTCTACAGTAAGTCTTGTTTGAATTTTGTAGCTCGACCTGACTTTACGCTGATGCAGACGCGGTTTTTGCGGGTTTTTCTGACGCTTCGTACGCCCGTGTTTATCGTTTTTGATGTAACTTGGTTTTTTCTTTGTGTTTAAGGAATACTTTTAGTTTATTGTATGACTTGCTGATAAATGGCAATTCATGTCAAGGACGAAGCTGAAAATTACGCCATTGGTGACGCGGTCACTACTTCCTGTTTGCTCTCGGCCTTCCTGTCATCCTGCAAGTTGCTTCTGTCTTAAAACAAGAGTGTCTCTTTTATTTTTCGTGTTTTGATAGGCGTAAGGTTTAGGACCGTTTGAGCTCTGTTATCCAGGCTGTTTTGGGGGTGCATGTCTGTCCTGTTGCTACCATATAATGAGACATTTTGGATTTCATTCACTGTACGTACATATCAACTGTTTAATTAAGGTTTTGTGTTTTGTATCGCCCTGTGTGTTTTATTTTACACCATAATATTATAAGACGTCTTATATTCCTGCTTTTTAAATGGGCCAACGTGTTATGTGTGGCTTACATCATAACGCTGATAGAAACAGCCGTGAGTAGATGTACGGGGAATGTTTATTACCATACATCACGATCCAGATTAATTACACATAATCACCAGGTTTGAACAACTAATTCTTTAATATGTTACTTTTCTGCGAATGGACGTGACGTAAACAAACAGAGAGGATTATAAAGCGTAATGTTGCTTATAAGAGATTCCGGAGCTCAAAGGGACACCGGGAATTCGATTGCGCATATAGAATAACACAATTTACTATATGATATAGACAAAAAAAAACTTCGTGGTTTACTGTATCTAACATGGAGACCCTTCTTTGAAATTCACGTTCTGACGGATTGCTGTATTCATTTTCTAGGATGTGTGTTAACATGTTACTTATTTCTTTTAATGTACTTCGATTTTACGTATGATTTTTTATTTGATGTTTGTTTGTCCTGGGTTTTTTTCTCCTCCTCCCTTGCGTTTCGTGGGCTGCCTTCCCAACCGCTCTCCTCTAGTTCGTTCGGAATTCGTTTCTTTTCTCTTCAGGTTTGTAAGCTCTATTACTGCTCCGTCCCCAGCTCCGTCCAGCTCGTGCCGCGCTCCTCCTAGTCTTGAACCTAGACACAGACAAACATTCACAGACAACTCTAACCCCTGCACTTACCCTCATAACCACTGATTTGGACGGAACCACCGCGCAACTCCCCTGCTTTTTTTTTCCTTTCTCCTTTCTCGCTCTCAACGCGTGTTTTAGCGGATTTTTTACTCTTTGTCCGTGACAAGTTGAGTCAGCGGAAGGTTTTAAATGAGACTTTGAAACCCGCTCTGCCTCTTCTCCCCTCTCGTATCACAGGTGTTAATGAAATGGTTTGCGTGGTGTCGATCGGTGCGAATCCTCGAAAACGGCAACCGCACGATCCGATTGTGTTTCATAGCAGGTGAATTCCATAATAACTGAGCCTGTCACAGGCTTATTACAAAGCAACGGATTAATCGTAATAAAATCCCCGATATCTCTGCATTGAAAAGGAAGAAATATATTTTGAGGTTTATATTCTATGTCCACTTAGTTGACTTGTACTTTTGTTTCTGGGCGACCTAAAATTTTTATATGAATGACATTGAGGTAAGGATAATTTCGGCCGGCCGAAATATGCGGCGGGCCAGGTAAGTAGTGGGGTTCACGCAATGTAGGGAACAGCACTAGATGGTGATGCGTAGCACTCACAAACCATCTGCTACTCCCCTACCATGCCCAGGGAATCGAGGTTAATGCCCCATACAGTCCCCCCCCTAGTGTCTTAATGCGACTGAAAAAAGACAAAAGCCCACTTACATTATGAATATATTTGTGTTTATGTGACTTTATATTTATAAAATACATACATAAACATAAATCTCTTCATAATGTAATGTATTACAATACCTCTATATATATATATAATATATAGTGAAAACTTACATTGAGTTTATGTTTATTATTTAATGTTTATATGTTCTTTTTTTATTTATTTTATTTTTGTGTTTTTCAAATTTGTATTGGTTTTTATTGTATACACATTTATATTTTCTTTGCTTATTAATGTATTTATGTTATTAATGTAAAACTTATGAATATTTACTTATTACTAATATTATATATTATTTTTTTAATTGTGTAAACCATAGACATAAAAGTAACAAAGTTCTTTCCCTGCCAAACTATTCTGAGAAGCTTCCGAAACTGAGAATTTTCTCATTTTTTTGTTTTCCTTATTAAATATTTCTCAATTTTGTTTTTTTTTTTTATTTGTTGTTTTTTTTTTCTTCATTTTTTGCATTTTCAGAACTAACCAAGAACACCATACCTGATTAACCCACTGAGCTAATTCATTTGTTCGTAAGCGGCGGATTTTAGAAGTATTATACTGCAGATCCTTCGCTTAATCTCACGGAGCGCTGCCTTCTCTCGTGGCTGAAATAAAGAACTGCAGGAATCAAGGCTACAAAAGCCTGCCCAGCATCTCAACTCTGTGGGCGTAAAGAGGTAAGTCATGTGTAATACAGGTGGCAGATGGAGAGATGAGAGGGAACAACAGCTTCAAACCCCACCAGCAACAAGCTAAAGGATCTCCACCCACCCCCCGCAGCCTCTAACCGGGACCGAGATGAGGAACAGCCAGAACTCCACCAACAAATCAGGGGAACTCCGAAAGAGAAAAAAGTAATATTTAACATAAAATAAAGTCATAATCCCTGACACATAATAGCGATAAAGAAGAACACCACAAAATATAAAAAAAAAAAAAAAAAATAACCAGTCAAAATATAAGGGATCTTTTATTTAAAATACTTTCTATAATAAAAATTTGCATTATTTCCTTATTTAATAATTAAATAACAGTAGAATCCGACAAGGTCCTTTGTAATGGCAGCAGGAACTTGGCAAGGGTTTCAGTCATTTCCGTTCTGCGGGATTCGTCAGAAGAGTTTCCTGAGGCCCCTGAGGTCCTAATACAAAAAAAAGCCACGATTAATTAAGATGAGTAAGACAGAACCTTAAATGATAGTAAACAACATTCATAACGTGTGCAGAGTCTGATGCCTACACTCATCGTGACTCTTGACAGGTGACTGTGTCCATACACACTGATTGGGTGTGTTTTGTACAAATTGAATGTACACGTTTCACAATAAAGGCGTAAGGAAGACTCCAGGCATCTAACGCTTTTCTTTCGTTGCTCACCCTGAAATGGAAACCAAAGAAGAGACGAGAATTCAGTCAGGATTAACTCTTAGACTAAGGCCCACCACAGTTTACAACAAAAAAAAAAGCAGCATTTATCTAGTTAACTCTTACAAATCGAGGATTTTTGAGCGAGCTTCATCTTAGATTTCTGTCTCCAGAAGGTAAAAAAAAAAAAAACAGAAGAAACCTCTACAGATTTAACGTTGATAACGTTTGGACCTCGACTGAAGAGGACAGAAAGATTTTAAAATCCATCACAGGACTTTAGATATTTAAAAAAAACATTACGTTAAAAAAGAACCACAGCAAATAAGCAGCAGAATCAGGAAAAGAATAACCAGATAAACTGGAGCTTTTTTTTCTTAATAAAATCCCTGTAATCATTTATTAAAGTTCAGTAATCACTTTTACCTGCTGCTTTTCTTCAGCTACAATTAAACCCTGTAATGAGAGACCGAGTTTAGAGAAGAGCAGGAACAGAAAGAAACATTCATACTTTTAATCATCCTCCTTTTGGTTCCACAGCTTTAAATAACAGAGGATAACAAGTGACCAGTTCAAAGCAAACATAAACACACAGTAACACAACCAAGCTCATCACTACCACACCTCTAAAACATGACCACACAATAACTACACACTAAGCACACACATGGATGTGATCCAGATCAATCATTAAGAGATAAAGTCTATTTAATAACTGAATAGAATCAGAAGTAGAAATAATTGTGATATCAGAAGCCGTACCACAGGGTCACTGGTCTGTATTAGAGAGCTGTTAAATAAACCAATACAGACTGGGATTAAATCTCTCTAACAGTCACCTCTGGATCCTCTGAAATAAATCCACATCACTTCATTATACTAAATAAATCATCAGACAATAGGTCTGACACTGGAACCTGTTTGATTAATGACCGATCAGACGAGAGCTCGGCAGGCCTGATGATTTATTCTCTAGATCATCTCATCAGCAAATCTCCATTTCAGTCCTGATTCAGCTGAACAGAAAGAAACGTACTTATTCAAAGGTCTTACAACTCTAGTCATAACCACCAGACATTTTGATTTAAACACATGAATCATCTAAAAAATAAATTCACATCAGCACATTGTTTTTGGTCCTGATCCGATCAAATAGGATGTTTTGAACCCAATGGCTTCCCATTATGAAAGGCGCCATTTTCTCCAGCATAATGTAAATAAGAAAAGGGGATAGAAATGATTACCATGGACAAAGCTAAACCATTTGTTAGAAATGTCAAATACTTTAAATGTGTCATCAGAAACATTTCACATCAACGTTACACCGAGTTCGCTATTAGCAATTAGCTCTAACAAAATCAATTAATTAAATACAGCATTAAAGGATGGCATTTAAGAACAAAGCATCATTTATAAGTTATAATATTGTTAAATTATTAATAATTACACTTAAACTCGTCCTCGCTATTAAAGGGTTAACATCTTAAGAAAAAAGAGCCAAAGAGCACGACCTCTCCGCCTGTGTTTACACCAATTAACGGGCCCCAGGACAACACCTCTTGTTCCTAATATACATAAATGAACCAAACTTTTATATCACGATATAAATACAATGGATAATACATCTTAAGTAAAATTAAAGGACGGTTACAGGTTACATAACTGATAAAATATAACTAAAGGTTAACATAAGGGCTTAAAGATTAAAAACAAAAGTTTAAAGGTTACATAACCGCTGCAGTCATTACTGAATTTACCAGAGGGGTTTAATATAATGACTTTATTATAAATCTAAAGGTTTAGTGTAAAGTAACATAGAAATTCCCATATTATTTAACAGCAATAATAAAACTGCTTATGACTTCAACCATTACGTTATATAATAAGTTTTTATAGTTAGTAACTATGAAATAAAACAAATCATGTAATTAATAAATACCTTCATATTAAACAATTAATATTCCCTGCACAGGCGACCTACATAGGGGATTAGGCTCCCTAAATAGTGCACTTCATGTCTGTTAGATGGTGATTCGAATAGTTTGTTAGCCCAATATCTCAAAATACTCGTTAATGCCATCTGGTGGCCAAAGGAACGTATTACACAATAAGAATCCAGTTGATATTTAATAACTTAAATAGCCCGTTTTACAAATATTGTCCACCAGATGGCACCTTCCGTCCGTTGCAAATCAACATTGTGGTAATGAAGGGCACTACTCAAACATATTCCTTTAATGTTACCTGTACACTATGATCGAATTACTGAAGTGCACTAGCTTACAAATAAGCTTGGTTCTGGTAGGCGGGAGAGGAACGGCAGCTGCATTCTTATCCTCAGTTTCTACTCAGTCTAAAGTGTAAGTTCATTAAAGTAACAGCTACAAACCCCTTGCAGCAGAAGATAAGATACCGTTAAAGCTAGACTGAACACTTAGTTCTATTACTGAAGATAAGCAGTGGTGAAGAAAGAACAGAGAACAAAGACAACCAGTCACACAAGAAAAAGACGATTCCCCCCTTTACTCTCTTTATTAACCCAGTGTTGGCATTTGCATTAACAAAAGGTTTAACTACAATTGTATCAGAACCTGAAAACACAAAACTTGTACACATTCACTGAAGTTTAACCAATAGGCAAGTAAAGCACTCATAGCAGTCCTCAATCAAAAAAGTCTATACAACGAACATGGCATCTACATACAGTTGATACAAGACAAGAACAAGAGGTTTAGACTGGAGTAATGAAAGTCCTTTATTAAACAGCAAATGCATTGCAATTACAATTTACACCAACCAACCAAAAACATTCAACAAAGTAATCAATTTGTAACCAAGACAAATCATTTAACATGATAAAGGCAGAGAAGGTTTACAGATCAGCACGAGGTCTCACTTAACCCTGACATTGAGGGGAGGAAAAAAGGGGAAAAAAAAAAAAAAAAACTAAAAAAATAAAATAAAACCCAACAGAAAACCCAATTCGCAGGCGTTCAGACAACCTCAGTAGAAACGAAGTCATTCAGTAACAAGAAAACACCAGCATTTCAATACAGTTATAACCCAGCAAATCAAACTCAACCTGGAAAACTTATTAAAAGTCATGGAGAACATAACAGTGGCTCAAATTTCAGACGTGGGAAAAGTAAAACCCGTTTGTTTACCCTTCAAACCATAACAAGAAAAACCTTGTAAAGTCATAAACCACAACCTTGAATTCATGGCAAGTGTACCCACAGTTAAACCAGAGAAACCATTTGCAAAATGAGAACCTTCAAGTTTTCACTCTGGTGCAAGACTATTATAGATCCTAATCCTCACATTCACTCGTCTTAGGAAGAAAACAGTCCGAGTCAAGTTTTTGGTAGAAAACCAAAAGGAGCTGTGGTACCAAGATACTGAAAAACAACTTCAACATTTCTATTTTTTATTTTTTTATTTTTTTAAACCAAACACAATGTAGAAACTGTTTGTAAACCAACATGAGGACATGAGAAAACTTTAAAATGAACCATGTGACCTATCAGACCTTTAAGTTGGGCATAAAGCCCAATATCACACCTGGTTATGTATTTATTAATGGCTGCAGTCCATTAACAAATACAGATGTATTACACTGAGAAACTTGCAGATTAAGGGTTGTTGGTTAGAGGTGATGCATAAAAACACCAGCTGAATTGATACGAATCAGGAAACTGCTTTCAGAAATCAAATAAATACAAACATGAGAAAACCACCAGAAACACTGCTCCAGTCAAGGTTAAGTTCAATCTGACATTAAGCAGAAATAAACAGCGAATATGGTAACAAGAAAACCTGTTAAATCATAGATTAGGTCACATGATCAGAAAACCCAGAAAAACATTTAATCAGGAGAAAGGACACATCAGTAAAACACTTAAAATGGCAGAAACCTTTTAAACTCAGTCCTAAAGTGAATCACATTAAATCAGAGAACACCAACTCAGCCCAAATCAGTTCCACAAACCATTTAACAAAAACAATCATTCATATAAAAGCACCCCTAACAAGGAACATTTCAGACTCAACCTACCAAGAGTGAGGGCCTGAGGGAGTTGCAATCCAGCTCCATTGTGTGCGTCATCAAACCTGAGGAAAGAAACAAAATCAGAACATTAACCTGAAACTACAAACAAACCTGACCAAATTAACATCGACAGAAGCCCTAACAAACCAAATCAAACCCCAAACCCAGGAACACCACATGATCACTAATATTTATGAACAAAAACATCAACATTAAATCCAGGGTGTTGGGCAGGTGAGGGGGCTGTCCTTAAATCTGCTCAGTCTCTGCTGAATAATCCTGGACACAACTGAGGGAGAGCAGGTCAGATGAGGATCATCCCTCAACTGTAACAGCATACGGTGGAATAAGTGGGTTCCTCCATCTGATCACAGAAGTCCAGGTTTCTAAAGCAGGAAACAGTACTGTAATTAGATTAAGGTGGAGGGAGTGGATAAAAAAAAAAAAAAAAGAACATGCTAAAGATCAAACCACATGAGCTATGATGAAGCCGAGCAGAACAGAAGTGGGGTGGGGTTACTTTAGGTCAGCATTTCAGAATCCACAGCTCAGACCTGCAGCCAGATAAAGGAGTGACCTCATGAGGAATTACAATCAGCAAAGATGAAATTAAAACACACCACTCACCAACCTGATTTAATGTGCAACCTCAAAGCATCTGGACCAAGCAGGAATCTGAAAGAGAAGAACTGATAAATGTTTAGAAACAGCAAACATAAGGTTAGTGATTACAAACCTGATGTGACGGGAAGATCCTCACTGGGGCCTGCAGGAAGAGAGGATAGGTAAATATAATGATCAATACAAATTCACTATGCATCACCATAGCTAAGCAACCAAGACATGCTCAGAAATACAAGGACAAAACAGTGAATTAGAAACCAAGAAACAGGTAACATCTGAATTAATATCATTAACAAATTCATGCAACCCCACTAGACAAACGAGAACATTAAAATCAGAAGACATGCTTAGAAATGTAAACACTGAATATGAAAACAAGAGCAGCATCTGAATGAAAATATAAAATGCATGTAACATCAAAAAAACAATGCAAGAACAAGACAATGAGCAAAACTTGAGCATGATTAAAAATATCATTATGACAAATCCACTTAAGGGATTAAACAACCAAATATGATCAGTAGAGAAAAATCAGAAAGTGTTTAGAAATGAGAACAAGACAATTATGAACACCACAATCAGAAAACTGGTTTAATCAATGCAAGCTCGCATTCACACCAATAAATCAGTGGGTATTGAGAGCAGCAACATTTAACAATTAACTGAAGCACAGCATCACTAACAGAACTGGAAATAAACAGCCAGTAACGCATACAGATAAAATTGAAACAGACTCCCCTAATCTCTGAATGATGCAGCTCTCCAGGTCCCCCGGCACTGATTTCAGTGGATGAATGTAGGATTGTGGGAAGAACTTTATCCACCTACAAGTGAGTGTATAAGAATTACAAGTCACAAAGACTTACAAAAAGAATTACAAAATTAAAGCAAAAACTCACCACTCCAACCTGATTTGATGTGAAACACCAAATCTCAACACCACAGCCACAGACCAGGAATCTGAAAGAACATCCAGAGGTTCAATAAGCGAATGTATTATAACATGTTAATGTTTACAAACCTGTTACATGGCCAACAACTAGTGACAAAGACTTGGTGTTAACAGCAAAGACAAATCAGAAAACAAGTTAAGAAATGTTAGAACAAAAACACATTAAATTAGAACAAACTAAACTTTGATTGACAATCTAATACATTTCTTGAAAACGAACGACCACAAAACTAGAAAATGGTTAGAAACACAAAAACATTAAGACAACACATTGACTTAAAAAAAGATAGTGAACTTCAGTGCTTGCTGCTGTTTGGTTTAATAAATTATGGTCTAAACTTGATTGATTTAGATTACTCAAAACATCGAGTTTAACTCACCCTCAGACAGCTGGTACAGGAGACCCACCTGAACAAACCAGAACACAACCAATCAAATCACCTTTAACCTTTAAAACATTCACAGCATTTAGCAAATCTCTATCTTAAAGCCTTTTGGCTGCAGAGCAAACAGTACATTACTATAAACGTGTGGTGCTTAAACAGTGATGTCTGAAGCAGAATCCATGTTATCTAAATTAAGTTTAAGGTTTAAAAAGGCTCACTGGCCCATTTAGTTAATTTCCCAAATTGAGAGAGAATATAAGCACCGCAAGTAAAAGATCCCTGAAACATCCCTTGAAGAAGGTTATTCTTAAATAAGTTACTGTAGTTTGAACACCATTCCAGCTCCACTAATGTTCTTGTCAGAGATGCAAAACAAAAAAGGCAAATCCAAAAACAGCAAAGCAGTTTCAGAACCATCTAAACAAAGACAACAGCAAGGTTCGAAACAGCACTGCAGCAAACCAAGTCCAAAGTCTCCAACAACTAATACCACAAACTCAGAACAGCAAATCCTAAACAAACACCAGCAAACCAACACCACATGAACCAAAAACCAAGCCCACAAAAGCAGCCACTTCTGAATTCAACCAAGACAACACGACAGATTTAAACATGTGGACATCAACACATTCTGAACTTGCTGCCGTTTTTGGATTTGCTTTTTTGTTAGTTGTACACCTCAGAGCTGTACCGGTTTGGCAACACTACGTTCATTTGAACTAATTAGTTAAAATTTGTTCTCTGCAAAGGTCCTGCAACTGCATTTCACTTTAGAAAACTAAACACGGTTTAACCTGGAGTGCTAAAGACATCTCTACTTTGTGCTGCTGCTAAATTTACAGATAAAGACCCTCTACTCAACTCGGTTGTTTCACATATCAGTAAATCCACAGCCGAGCTGGTGAAGAAAAACAAATACGTTAGTACCAGACTTCAGCAACACCATAGCTAGTAAAACTACAAACAGAAAGCCTTTATTTTAAAGAAAACAAATTATATTACACAAAAGAAGCGCTGAAAATCCAATTAAAGGCGGTTTACCTTTAACAGGAGGCTAACGGCGCTCCAGTTCCGGTCTCACACCAGCGCTAAAATGAAAGAGAAAAAGAAACACATTAAAACTGAACAACTAACGTGGAGAGCAGCACTTAAGCTTCGAAAAGTAAAAGAAAATAAAACCAAACCATAAGGCTGCTGCTGTAAAAGCGGGAAGAACCTGCAACCACTGCACCATCTAGTGTTAGAAACAAAACTAAACTCTCCACCTGGAAGTTATATAGATTACGTCATTACGTCATGGGACCACCTGCAGTGCTTAACGAGAGGTAATTAAGAGTTCATTAATGAGAAGGTCCAATCAAATCACAGCACAGGCCACGCCTGGAGGTCACGTGGCTTTGTGTCGCGATGGAGTCGGACCTTCATCATTAATCATTAGTTTATGAGTCAGTAATGAAGGCATTATTTTGTTTTTAGGAGCGTCTCCATGGATACAGAACCTCTGATCAGAGGAAGCACAGATCATAAATGTGGAATTAAGAAATTCTGTCCAAACATCATTTCAATTAAAGGATAATATGAAATAAATCAATGTCCACTTCATCAAGAAATAAAGCTTTATTGACAAACGCAAGCCAAACAGTCTGAGCTGGTCTGAAGAGTCTCTGTTTAATTCTTCATCATCCTCTCCCAAAATTACTTCCCTGGCACCGGTTTGAAATGTTGATGCTGATCCTGGCACTGGAGTTCTGATCTTTATTGTTTCCGGTTGTGGTGTAAGCTGCTCTGGATAAGGACGTCTGCAGGATGTGGGAACGCTGCTGTGGATCAGAAGTTCCAGGGTTCGACCTCCAGCACTGATAAGCCTCCAATATTGGACCCTTGAGCAAGTCTCTTAACCATAATTTTTTTGGCTTCTGTACAAATTCTCTACTATTTTTTTTTATTCACTTTTGGGCAAGCATGTTTTCCTTCACCACCACTTTTTTAAATCCCAGACACTTTTTGTTCCCATCCCATTTGAATATTTAACTTTTCTGAACATAATTTTTCCTATCTAAATCAAATAACCCACTGTGTCTACAACCTCCACCTTCACACAAATTCTGTCCACTATACTTTTTTGCCCCAATCATTTGTTTTACTTGTTTTGTCCCCACCACTAATTCATATGTTCAAGTTCCTCTCATCCACTGTTAAAAAAAATGTCACTTTTGTCACCATAACTACAAGCCCAAATCATACAACCCCAACAGTATGGAAAATGTGAAATGTTTCTTAGCTGTCCTTTGACTTTTATTTCATTACAAACAGTACGAACTCGAGATATTTCGGGTTCAACATCCATTCCTGTATTTCAGGCCGGCAACATGTTCCAAAAAAAGTGGGGACAGAGGCAATTTAGTTTTAAATTTAGTAGGTTTCGTAGGTTTGTTCATGTCAATAAAAGTCAAATGAATCCGCTGACAAGCACACAAAAAGGAGAGTTATGGCGTAAAAATAAATAAAGGTTATGATCCAAACTAATGTCTTAAAATTAATAGATTGAGTTTGTTTTTGTTCCAGCTCTAGATTAATATAAATTAAAACTTAAAAACACAATGTTATTTCAAAGACCTGACAAACTGGTGAATTTGTGGCTGTTTTTATTCCTAATGTCATTCTATTCCAATCTTTAATTCTTTAGAATGGTTACATTATAGAAGTTAATTATTGCACAATGGGCTCTGCAAATAAATCAGATAAACGAACAGTTTTTAAAAAGATCAAATCTGACACACATGGCAAAATAAATGCACAAATCAGACTTTAAATAATTAAAACAAACCTATGTTGGTTTCCTTAGTTAAAACTTAAAAGCCTATAAAGTTGAGGTATTTGTATATCTAAATAAAAAACCCCTTTTGAAAAGCTTTTCTTGAAGCTCTGCAAATAAATCAGATAAACAAACCATTAAAAAATACAATCTGATTCAAGACCTGGCAAAGAAAAAAAAAACAGAGTTAAAAATAAATAAATAAAGGATTTATATTGGTTCCCTTAGTTAAAACTTAAAAGCTGATTAAGTTGAGGTACTTTTTATATCTTTTATATCTTAAAAAAAGCAGGATCTTCTTGTAGAACAGAAATGAAGACATTTTAGATAAAATAAATACTTTATTTTAAATGATTTAAGGTTCGAGAGAATAAAACAGCACAGCAGAAACATGGTCAAGTAGTTTAAACTTAAAAACACACTTTACGTCTTATTTTTTATCTGAATTTAATCCTGTTTTTGTGAATTCAGACTTCGGGGTTTTCTTTGGTGACTTAATTAAAAAAACCTTTAAAATCTTAAAATTCTCGGCTTTGTATTCTAATCCCATCTCGAGAAATTTAACCAGCTCTATATTTAATGGGCTATTAATTAACGTTCATTTCATTACTTTTTAACAGTAAAGACGTTTAAAAGCGTAAGGGAATGTTTCGAGCTTTTGGTTCCACATTTCTGAGAGGGTGGCGTACGCTCCCTAGTGGTCAGTGTTGGCATGACATTAGATAGCTCTGACCATTTTTGATCCTTTTGGTAGACCACAATAGCACTTTCTTTAATAAAAAACTGTGACTATGTGATCAGTGTACAACGGTTCAAGGACCGCTGCAGTGCCGGGGGGTGGGGGGGGGGTGATCCCCTGTACGGCCTTTACTCCCTCAGACAGGGTAAGCTGTGTCTTGAATACATGAAGTAAGGGTTTAATGAATCCTTCGTTAAAATAGATCTATAAATACTTTTGTTAATCGAATAATGATGTGGATTTGAGCATTAGTACTCCCAGGACGGCCGTTCGGTACATAAGGAGCTCTGCAGCGTGCGCATGTCCTTCAGCAGACGCAGACTGGCCTTACTGCGGCCTCCCGGAGTGGACTTCACCCTCGGCTCACCTTCAGCCCGACGACTCTGCTTCCTTAGCTTCTCCACCTGAGACAGAGAGAGAGAGAGACCTCGTTATAATTAGTCCCTCGGTAAAGTCCCGTCCTGTTAGTGAGTGAGTGAGTAAGTGAGTGAGTGAGTGAGTGAGTATCCACTAACCAGTGCCTGGTGCCGTCTGACTTTGGCGATCTGTTCACCTTTGCCCTCCATCTTCCTCATCAGGTTCTCCATCTCCCGCTCCAGATCCTGCCTGAGCCGGTCCGACCGACACGCCTCGATCTGCTTCCCCAGCTCCTGATGCTCGCTGTAACACACACACACACACAACCATATGATCTTGCTGAGTGCGCTGTGGCATTACATGGATTTAGTGAACTTAAATCACCAATCGTCCTCACAAGCTCATGTGACCGAACTCGTCCTGCAGGGCCAGCAGCAGATCGGCCAGCTCCTCATCACAGGAGGGCGAGCACGACGACGAGCTCCTGCTCGACCCAGGGTCAGACGGCCCTCTGCCATTATTCAGGGGCGCACCCCCCAGGACGTGCTCGTTACAGAGCCGGGGGTTGTGCTGCTTGAGCAGGTGCAGGACATGCTGGACGTTAGCGCGCACCGAGTGACTCGCTCCTGTGGACTGCAAGGGGACGGAATTAACCAAACTGCTGGAATCAAGAGTCAAATCAGTGTGTGTGTGTGTGTGTGAGATACCGTTCCAGTCACAAAAGGAACATCTCCTAAACTGAGTCTGTAATGCTGCTGGGAGTGAGAACGCCTCTTCTGGAAAAGAACGGAATGAAGACAAACCCAAATCAGAAGCAGTCGGACAAACGGAGTTTCTTACGTTGACTCTGAATTTGACTTAGTTGCAGGCACCACTCGTACCGATCACGTTACCTTCGGTGCATGCTGCTGCTGCTGCTGCTTCTTAGTCTTCGATGACTTGTGAGGGCGGGGTGATACCGACTGGATCAGGACGCGATTGGCCTCGAGGCCTGTCTGTAACTAAAAGGGAGCCAATCAGATGAAACCTAAAGAAAACTAATCTATATTAATAACTCATACTTTATAATAAGAAATACTGAGTAACAGGACAACAGGACACAGGGGGTGGCTGTACAAACTAATGTACAAATGCACAGAATTAGTGGATTAAAAACATTTTAGTATTAAGCAAAGTGTGCTGCTTAACAATAAAATGATAACCACCTAGCGACACCATAGCAACCACCTGGAACCACCTGGGACCCCCCCCCCCCCCAAATCCGTATTTATTTGGTTAATATTTATTGTTTAATAAGTTTTGTACATACTTAATATTTTTTGAACTATTACTACAGACTTATTTGTAGATAAATTAGTTTCATTCTTACATTTATCTTCTAAGCCATCCAAGCACGTCACATTTCTTTTTAAGTGTTGGTCCTAACAAGGTTTCTTCCTTGTAACCTTTAGGGATTTTCCTTGCCACTGGCGCCCTAGGTTTGCTCAGTTTGAGATCGGCCTTGGACATTAGAAGATAATCTAAAATTGTAAAACTGCTTTGAGACAATGCTCCACTGTAAAAAGTGCTATAGTAATAAATCTGACTCTGACCTGACCATGGCAACCACCTGGGATACCATAGCAACCACCTACAAACACCATAGCAACCACTTGGGATACCATAACAACCACCTAGCAACACCATAGTAACCATCTACCAACACCATAGCTACCACCTGGGATACCATAGCAACCATCTTGAAGGCTATATACATATTTTTTTTTTGTGTGTGTGTGTGTCTGTGTGTGTATATACACCCACGCACACACACCCACCCGCACCCGCACCCGCACACACACCCGCACACACAACCCGCACACACACCCGCACACACACCCGCACACACACCCGCACACACACCCGCACACACCAGTTTCCTCTGATGTTCCTCCTCCTGCAGTTTCCTCTCCAGCTCTCGGATTTTCTCCTCGGCTGAGTTCTGGGTTAAGGTCAGTTTCCTGTACTCCTGCTCCAACACGTCCAACTTCTCCAGCTTCTCACACACATCACTGAGCCCACGGGCACTCTGCTGTAAGATACACACACACACACACACACACGCTCTTTGTAAGCAAAAAAGTGGCTGGCTGGCTGGGCGCGTGTGTGTGTGTGTGTGTGTGTGTGTGTGTGTGTGTGTGTACCTGGTGTTTGAGGATGGTTGTTCGATCTGACTCGGTGTTCCTCACAAGCCTCTTCATGTAGTTCAACTCTTTCTCCAGCAGAGAGCACTTTGCTTCAGCTGCGGCTAACTGAGAGGATAACTCTACACACACACACACACACACACACACACACACACACACACACACACACACACAGGGTATCAAATCTAACCGTTTAGATCCCTGACTCAGAGTCGTATCTAGAACCCGTGTTCTGACCGTGGTTCCTGGGTGTCTCGGTGTTGCCGCGTTGTTCTGTCTCTGGAATGTTCTGCGTGTGTGTGGTTCCCCTCGAGAGCTTCCTCAGGTTCCGTTCGGCTTCAGCTCGCTCCAGTTCCAGCTTACAGATCTTCTCCTGAAGGTTACGCAAAGCTGACAGGATGGCTACACACACACACACACACACACACACACACACACACATACATACACTTACGAGGGGAAGCTTTAGAAGAGCAGCAGAGTGTGTCTGTGTATCAGGTATCACTGTGTGTGTGTGTGTGTGTGTGTGTGTTACCTGTGCCGCTGCTCTCGGGGAAAGCTTTAATAGGCCTGGTTGAGTGCGGGATGTGTGCGTTGATGAACGGGCGATCAGTGGGATACTCGGCGTAGGAGGGCAGAGATGCACTGTCTGACATCCTCCTCATCTCCTACACACACACACACACACACACACACACACACACACACACACACACACACACGTGAGTTGGTGACACATATTGATATTCTTATTTAAACATGCTGCTCTAAAACGGAATCCTTATTCCAATTTAACTTAATAAAAGTACAAACTATTAACAAATTAATTAAAAAAATACATAACACAATGTTTGATGTAACTTTATATCTAATTATTTTTTTTAATTATCAACAAACCAATATATCATTCTAATTATTACTATTTTTCACTTACATATCTGTATTTAAATTATTTTTTATTAAAAACAGAATTGTTAACGCTAGCTAATACATAAATAAATGAAACAACCTATAAAAATTATGGCGATTATAAGTTATTCAAAATGCATAAACACATAAAATATTACCGCATATATTTATACTGATTATTAATTTTATTATAACAGCAAATCGCTAGTGAAAATGAATCAATTAATGAAACTAAAACTATTTATGTGCCCATTAATTCTTTTATTTTTATTTTTAATACATTAAAATAATATAATGAATACATTTAAAGGCTAAATAAATAAAACACATTTATTTGCTAAATAAATTTAATCTTTTATTAATTCTAAAATCATAAAGAAAGAGATAAAATACAAAAAGATGTACTGAAAGTTAAAGTGAGTTAGTGCTATTTCCTCTTAAAATAAATGTATGTGAACTAATAAAATAAAAAAATTCAATTAATAACATAAAGCAATTGTATACACTTTTATCAATTTTATTTAAATTTAAAGAAATATAACGAATTAATAATGAGTTAATTTAAAAGGAAGAAGAAAAATAACTATTACTGCGATTCCCCCAAACGTACAGATACATTTAGGATACAAGTAAATACATAAAACAGACGATTAATCATTAAATTTAAATTAAATTAAATTACATTTTTAAAACAACAATAATAAAGTTTACAAATATATAGACGAATTGTTTACATGTAAATAAATACAAGAATAAACACTTAAATGTAAATACAAAAATACATATAAAAATAAATTGAATTATTAAGTATAAACTGCCATGTTAAACTTTTATGTCGATAATTATCGTATTTTATTTTTTATTAGTTGTAAGATTATAATACAGGTAGGCTAACAATCTTATAAACTTACATAACTAGACTGTATTAATTTATATTAGTTAATAAACTACACAAATCCTCACACAAGGTTTATCAGTTAATAATATCAGTAAAATATATTACAGGTAAATATGTCCGTTATAATAACTAAATATATTTAAATGTACAATGTGAAATGTACAACAGTTTCCTAGTAACTGTGTGTGTGTGTGTTACCTTATCGTTCCGTGTTCCCGCTGACACACACACTCTGTCCATTGCACAACATTAAATACCGGTACAGCTTACACACACATCCTAACACACATGCTAACTCACATTTATACTACATTACACACACACATATGCACACACACATATGCACACACACACATACACACGAACCTCAATTATTACCGCCTAAACCATAACACACCGTGAAACCTGCAGCAAGAGACGACCTGTTAGACAAAGCATATTTCAAAATAAAAGTTCAGAACTAACGCTACAATAAATAATACATTATTAATAAGAATTAATAATTATTTTGGAGTGCTGTACTTAAGTATGTTGGTTTATTTTTAAATAATGAATTATATAAAGTTTATAACTCTTATCGTCTATCCATTAAAAAACTATAAAAATGTATTTGACATGCTTTATTACAGATTTATTACAGCTTGTTCAGAGACTCTCAGGTTCTGCACTTATTTTATTTGTAATTAATTTATGTTGATGCACTGAATTAAAAATCTTGACCTCAATTGACTTTAATCAGTCTCTAATTTTCGTTTCAAATGAATTACAATTATTAATTAATGTGTTCTTCAGACCTTCTCACTCCTTTACACACCCTGATGTAAATGTAATTAATAAATACCAACAAATACGTCAATTATTCGAATTATTATTTGTACTAAGCTACATATATACGTATATACATATATATATATATGTATATACGTATATACATATATAAACATATATATGTATATACGTATATATATATATGTATATACATATATACATATATATATATACATATGTATATATACGTATATATATATATATATATTATATTATATATATATATATATATTATATTATTTTATTATAACATCACATAAGCTCCATTCCATTAAGGAGAAACATCTGCACACCACAAACCAGAGTGCTGAAATACTTTTATTATGAAAATCACATTTTACGTCCCATCTGATGCAGAGCATTATGGGTATTGTAGTTCCATCTTATTTTTCATAATGTTTGAAAATGTAAACATGCACCTGTCTCATACCATACAAACTGTTTCTTATAAAATTAAACATTTCATCATTATAATAAATTTGGTCTTTAACAGGCTTTTATATACACGTCGTCTTTATACAATCCCAAGCCTGAAACAAAAACAGAATAAACACGTAAAGCACGCCGATAAACAAAGAACGAATCAGAAACATCATCCCAGTCCACACAGTACAAGAAAAAAATGCTGAATTTCCGACAATGTTCTTCATCGTAGCAGCCGACGTTTTCAGGTTTCACGCCGTTGTTTCAAATTAAACACGCACATACTGAACGATTAGACAAAATCCGACACAACGGGGGCACACAGGCAGCAGACGCAAAATCGCAACAATCCGAACAAGCAACGATTACCGTAACCCCACACGTCCGTACGAATAATGAGACGCAAAGAATCACCCCGGCTCTTACGCAGCACTATCAGTGATTTGGTTATTTGGCAGACATGTCATCATAAGAAAAGAAAAGGGGAAATATAACTAAAGAACGCAACATTTTTTAAGTCGTAGGAAAAGCGAAGTCTCTGTGACGTTATGCCATTTGTGATAGAGAACATATCGTCATGACAACGCACTACGCAATAGTTGTAGTCAAGTCGTGAGAAAAGTTTTAGTTATCCTACGTTTCATAATTCCTACGGATTTGCAAGTCGAGTTTCGCACAATTGAATATTTTCATACCAAACGTTTTTGAACTCCTCAGCACGAACACAAAACACCAGATCATCTCACGAGACACAAACAAAATGTCATGTTTAGATAACAAAAATAAAAACGAATACACGCGATTATGATTTACATACAAAAATAAATCGATCTGGAATTATATCTGAAGTAGAAAATACTCCGTTCAGGATTATGAGGAGCTGATGAACTCAAAGGTGGAATGTTTACGCTCGTAGCGATTATTATCCCCGGTAAGATTGATAGCAGCGATGACGAGACTTTCTCGGCTCACACCATCCTCATTCTGTTCACTGTTCCGTCGTGAATTGCACTTACAGATTCTCAGCACACTGAGCATTATTCTCACAGCGCAGTCTGAGAGCAGCTCTAATCCAGGATCCACTTGTGTGGAGAAGATAGCAGGTGAGAATGTGATCAGGAGAAATCAAATAATGCATTAATAAGATCTAATTCCGTTTGGGTTTTATGTAGGGCCCGTGTGATCCTGAGGTTCCAGCGCTGTACCAACACATCCTTAGTGCATTTATTAAAGTGGTTTATTACACGATTATAAGACCCGGGATATGCCCCTGGCACAGCATGCACAAGCACTCAGAACCAACGTTCCAGCTTTATGGAAGGCCAAAAGTAAGTGCCTGATTAGAAAACGGCGTTCATCAGGAGACCCAAAATCAGGACCAGTGGCAGAGCCTCGGTTCATATCCCGCCTCTGGTGAGGTAAGATCTGATGCTTCCCTGGAACCGTTAATGACAAGTACACCTCCCATTTTGCCAGGGGTGGGTTCCCGTTTCTCAGGGTCTGTTCCTGATCATGTGACACCAACCAAGCGGTGCCCAGATGTTGCAGTTTGAAGCACGTGGGCACCAAAGTTATCGGAACTTAATTTGGTTCTTGATTTAAATTAGTTCCTGGGGAGGATTCATTTAGGACACATTGTTGTTATTATTATTATTATTAATAACCTGTCTTCAGTTCTTTATAATTGAATATTCAAACTCTTACGTCTGTTCTCATCTTCTAACCCTTCTCGATCCTCCCCTCTCCCATCTCTCTCTAACTGTTCCTGCAGCAGTACAAGTTTAAAGAGGTCAAACTGAAGTACCAACGCATGTTTGTATCCAAAACCTTATGTCAGCTGGAATCTATTAACATGGCTGTAGTCTTATTTGATCATTTATTTATGCATTTAGATTCTTGGTTAGGTGTGTCGGGGGTGCGGGGCGAGTACGTACGCTGTACTCAGGGCTCGTAAGCAGGACTCGAACCCGGTTCAGTCCGCTGGTGGGTTACTGAATTCATGATACTTCACCTGAGGGTTCTATATTTCATTATTAACTAGGTCTGCATTTCCAGAAAAACTACAACAGTGCTTGAAATGTGGCAAGTAGAAGGAATATGGGTTTGTGTCCCAATACTTTTGGCCATAAGTGGGTTTGTGTGTTTATGTGACTGTGTGTGTGTAGCTGTTATAACTCGCCTCAAGAAGTATGAGTGAGAACATGCGAGGACACCCCTGGTCTGTTTGTGCCAGCACAGCCCCATTGGCTCAAGGAACTGATAGAGTAAACCATAAACACTAATGCAGTGTGTGTGTGTGTGTGTGTGTGTGTGTGTGTGAACGTCAATGGGAGCATCGGTACGGTTTAGTGGGTTCGGGGCACTTCAGATGATCACCAGATGGAGCACTTGTTGATGGGATGCATAGGAGAGTCTTTGGGGCAGTGGAACACTCGGCCAAACTCATCAAACTGGGACACGCTGCCGATGACCCTGCACAGACGCCGTGTCCGGTACTGATTTGATACTGCGTTTGTAATGTAGTGTAATGTTTAGGAGTGTGTGTGTGTGTGTGTGTGTACCTGCAGTGCTCTGGGGCGTGTTTTTCGGTCAGCAGTTGAAGGTATATGGACTGGGAGCGCCGCTTCATGCACCAGTTCTGTTACGAGATTGGAAAAGAGAGCCAGTTTTATTAAAATTGTAATAAACATAGCGAGGCCCCGTTATTTACCACTGTGTGTGTGTGTGTGTGTGTGTGTGTGTGTGTGTGTGTGTACCTGGGCGAACGCTATGAAGAACAGCTGTTCGTGTGTGTATTTGAGGCCGGGCAGTGGCCTCTCAGGACCGTGATCCTTTATCCATTTCTGATACGCCTAGAGAGAGAGAAAGTGTGAAATCTCCTTATCTGAACTCTCCCCATAACATACGAGCTATATTAACCCTGCTATAACGTATAACAGTACAAAAATAAAGCGAGTTAAAAACTTAACACAACATACGCATGCCGAAAATATAAATTACATCCCAGCTCTATCAAACGTTTCACTGCATTAATCCTGTTTTTTGCTTTCTCGTATACGATATGGATTTTTTTCTTAAAAAAGCCCTACACAGCCACACGAACGGACATTATGTGCTTCATCAGGACGCACTTTTTCATTTTAAATCGTTTAACAAACACAAAAACAGCCATTATCAGAACGATACGTTTCTAATCCAAAGTCATTTCATTATTCAGCTTTAATTTCCTGGAAGTCTCGCTCCTGTTACAAACAGTCACCGATGCTATGTGACTTTAAATAAATAAATAAATCAATCAATCAATCAATCAATCAATAAATGTACAAGCATTAGGTACTTTTATAGAACAGGATTTTTGCTGTACACTCAACGGTTGTTTCTATGGCAACCCCAGAAGTGTCGGTGATTGGTCAATGAGTTTTTAGACAATAGTAATAATAATAATAATAATAATAATAATAATGATAACAGTGACGATAATAATAGTAATATTATCGTCACTGTTATCATTATTATTATTATTATTATTATTAGTGTAGTAGTAGTAATAATAATAATAATAATAATAAAAGTATTAATAATAACAATAATATTAATAGTAGTAGTTATAATAACAATAGTAATAATAATAGTAATAATAATATCATTATTATTATGATTATTAATAATAATAATCATAATAATAATAATAATAATAGTAAATAATAACAATAATAATAATAGTAACAGTAATAATAATAATAATAATAACAATAATAACAATAGTAGTAGTTATAATAACAATAGTAATAATAATAGTAACAGTACTACTACTAATAGTAATACGCCTATTAATAATAATAATAATAATAATAATAATAATAATAATAATAATAAGAGTAGCCCAACAGTTGCTAGGGCCCAGAAGTGAGAGTGACAGTGAGTTTTTGTCGCTGTGAATTCTCAATACACAATATATATTTTACTGAGGAATTTATGGTGCATTACCGCCACCTACTGGACTTAGGTGGAGTGAAGTCGTTAGGATTTGTAACTGTGACAGGCTGATTGATAGACTCACATAGTAAGAAAGCTTCAGTCCACCGAGGTCGGCGATGTTCTCTCCGAGCGTGAGATGGCCGTTTACCTATACACACACACACACACACACACACACGCACGCACGCACACACGCACACACGCACACACACACACACACACACACACACACACACACACACCTTTTTAATCATTTAATAATTAAAACTACATTTCTCCACATTACCCCTTATTGTTCTGTATAAATACCTACCCCTTTTGCAGTCTGGTAATAATATTTTTTATTATAGATGCATGATTTATTTATTTATTTATTTATTTATTACTACAGGTGTATTGAGAGATAAACGCTGGGTTGCTCACCTGCTGGTTGTAGACGGTGAAGTTGTCGTACAGTTTGACGATGCACTCTGCTTTCTTCTGGAACTTTCTGTACGACTCCTCTGTCCACCACTGCTTGAAGTTACCGTACCGATCATACTGCCCACCTGATTTGATTAAGAAACGCTACCATAGTTTAGAATAACAGTCATACAGGTAACATGTGAGCCCCCTGTCTGCACCAAATGTCCCACAGACCCAGCCCCCATTCGAGGAACGCAGAGACTCACACTGACCTAAAAGCTATATTACAACTCCCTCGCTATCCAAATCCCTGAAAGTCCGCATGGTGCCAGATGAACAGTTTCCTTGCACAGATAGTCGGGGTTGTGCTTGTATGAAGTCTTTTAGAGTGTTTTATGGTGTGCACTCCTTGGCTGGGTCTGTGAGATGTGTAGCGCAGGCCAGAGGTGCAGCCACATTAGAGTGCACTTATGTATGGAGCACGGTATTCCCAAAAAAAGGCTGTAGGGAATACAATTCCACAATTTTGACAAAGAGTGCACTAATTAGGGTATTAATATTAATAACACACCTTACGTAGTGTGCCTATATAGGGAGCTATGGTGCATTTATAACCCAAAATAATAATAGTAATAATAAGAATTATGCTAGTAATAATAATAATAATAATAATAATAAAAGTAATAATAGTAATAACAATAATAATGGTAGCAATAGTAATAATAATTGCAATATAATAATAATAATAATAATAATAATAATAATAATAATAATAATAATAATAATAATAATCTGAATCTCTCACCCCAGTCATCGTATCCGTGGATGATCTCGTGTCCGATTATCGTCCCAATCCCTCCGTAATTTAGGGACCTACAGAAAGAAGCAACAGGGCTTTGCACTTTTTTCTGTAAGACCACTAGATGGCGTTGCAGTAACTGGGAGTCGTCGCCCTGCTGCGCTTTCAGGTTTGTATTTCAGGTGTGTGTGTGTGTGTGTGTGTGTGTGTGTGTGTGTGTGTGTGAGTGAATGTGATGGCTGCATCCTGGCTTTGTGAAGGGAGATCAATAGAACGATGGAGCTGTCAACCTCTGATTACTGCCATCGCCTCGAACGGCCCGCACACACACATACACACACACACACACTCACTTACACACTCTAATTGCCACCTGAGTTAATGGACTAGAACCTTTCACAAAAGCCAGCCGTCTCACACGCAGGGGAAGAATGAGCTCAAACGATCTGGGCTGATGGTGGGATTACGCCGGACGTGTACCGAAACGCACCGGGGCTGTCCCGAGGTGAGGGAGGAGCCCACGCTCGCTCACGGGACGGGTGAGGATCGTAGGTCTCGATAAGGATGTAGAACGTTCTGGGAGTGAACAATAGGTGTAGCTCTGATAAACAGTGTCCCGAGTCGGAGTCTGACGATCAATAAAGGCATTACTGAGGCATTTTCTTCCTCCTATTACCACGAGAAAACGTTCGGCTTAGAGACCTGATCGCAGGAAGACCAGGCGAAGGTGCTGCATCGGTTGTACAGTAGATTTACAGTGCATTATGGGTAACGTAGTGTAGGATTAATGAACAGGGAAGGAATTGGGACACGGCTCACGTACCGCTCTGTATAAACAGAACCGATTTCTTCCAGAGCAGCACGACTACGTGAACGTGTACAGCGGCTCCGGACGCTTTGGTTTCATCACCGCGGTAATGGTTAGCGTGATTCCGTAGTTACGCATCATTTAGCTACACGCAGCCTTGAAATGAGCCATACCCGACGCTAACTGGTGCCCTGCTCCACACTTCACACAGAGAGAATCGCTCAAAAGATTTATTTGCACAAAAACAGTTTTATTTATTTTATTAGGTAATGTTACTGCATTCTACCATCTTATCTCTGCCATAGCTTCGGTGATTCCGGTCGTTACGGACCTCAGTCCTAATCATCACAGGTCATTATGGACGCCTTATCGTACCTGGTAATTAAGGCTCTAGGCTCTTACATCATTCCGAGACCTGAACCTTCCCGATCGTTACAGACAGCTGACCTTCCCGTCATTATAGGAGCCTTATCCTTATTGGGCACTGGACCTTACCTGGTCATTAGAGTGCTGGACCCTTACAGGTCATTACAGGCATCAGACCCTTCCTGGTAATTATACTCCAAGCTCCTACAGGTCATTATGGGAGCCTCACCCTTCCCGGTCATTATACAGCTCCGGACTCTTTCAGGTTATTAGGGTAGCCTGACCCTTTAAGGTCATTATGTCCCAGAATTTTACAAGTCATTACATGCATCAGGCCCTACCCAGTCAGTATATGCTTCCGGACTCCTACAGGTCATTCCGGGCGCCTGACCCTGTCCTGAATTGAATTATAGGTATTAAGGTATGGATACTGAATGAGTGAAGTCAGTGCTGATTTTATCAGGAATGCTGAGGAAGAGATTGGGAATACTCACTGTGGGAATTCTGGATCGTAGAGAGTCGGCTGAAGAATTCCTGCTGGGAACACTGCGGGCAAAACAGAGAGAGAGAAAGAGGTGATCAATATGAGGATTTGGGTAAATGTACCCCCCCCCCGTATTGGCAGGACTGTACGGCACGCTGGCAGAACGGAACAGCACAGCAACAGGAGCAACAATAGTAGTGTATCGACAATGCCCGCGTTTAGGTGCCAGCCCTTTTCGATGGGAGACAGCGGGCGCTGGGCCTGCAACTGGCTCTCTGTGTAGCTTCTGATAACATTACTTTAGCCTGACTGCTCTGGGATTGGTGCTTACACTGTAGCCATGGCGACGGATCGGATCCAGTCGTCGCTGATCAATAAGGGTTCAGGTTCGGAACGAGCAGTTGAAAGGTCGTGAGTTCAAATCCCTTCGACTGCTCAGTTCATAACATCTCACTCTCGGTCTATTGATTCTCTGAGAGGAAGCTCGGAGACGGTGCTAATAATGAAAGTGTGTGTGTGTGTATGTGTGTGTGTGTGTGTGTGTGTGTGTGTGTGTGCCACTCACCCATCTGGTTCTTGTTCGGTAGATAGTAGGAATTTAGTGCTTGGGGTGGAAGAAGCCAGCTGTGGAAATATCACACACACATACACACACACACAATATCCTTATACGTTAAGCAGCCAAAAGTTTGTGGACACCCAACCATCACATCCACTCACGTGGAATTGTCCACTTCCTTGTGGATCTTGTCGATGGACAGGTTGATGTTGTGCTTGATGCTGTTCAGGATGTTTTTGAAGTACGTCTTCTCGTTCACTTCAAACTGCGAGCAGAGGCGCAAAATTTAACGTGAAACTTAAAAGACCGTCACACATTGTTCGCTATGTTATTATATAAATATTCATTTTTATGCGGATGGCCAAACGTTGTGCTCCTTTTATCCTTAAGTGTGAGCGTGTGTGTGATGTACCCTGTACTCCTGATCGATCTGCTCTGGATTCAGAAGGATATCCGGATACCCCGTCATCACCATCATATGTTGGAGCTGAGATAAAGAGAGAGAGAGAGAGAGAGAGAGAGAGAGAGAGAGAGAGAGAGAGAGAGAGAGGAGTCAGTAAGTAAGGATGATAATCCGGTCCTGTATCAGGATTTATTTTAGATTCTCTCCCGCTACACCTTTGCTTTGGCAGCCTCTTTGGTCTTGTTGTCCATCCAGTCAAGTTCCTGCAGTCTGACGTCCAGTGAGTGCTTTATGTCCTCCAACAGCTCCTGTACCTGTAAAGAGTAATGTTAAATAAACATCCATATAACTAGCAGGGGCGTCGCTAGGCACAGTACCTTAGAGAGTGGACTGTGGTAGCCTAGCGGTTAAGGTACTGGACTATGGACCAAAAAGTCCAGGGTTCAAATCCCTCCTCTGCCAAGCTGTCACTGTTGGGTCATTGAGCAAGGCCCTTAACCCACTATTGCTTGGATTGTAAGATTGTATCAATTGTAAGTCACTCTGGATAAGGGCGTCTGCTAAATGCTGTAAATGTAAATCTAGAGGGTAGAAATGGAGGAAGGTAGAGGATAGAGGGTAGAAAGCTGGTTGAATGGTGGAGAGCAGAAATATTAGAAGTAGAAAGGTAGAGCTTAAAATGTAAAGAGTATAAGGTAGAAATCTTCAGGGTGGAACGGTAGAGGGTAATAAAGGCAGAGGGTAAATAAGGTGGAAATGGAGAGAGTAGAAAGGTAGCGAGTAGAAATGTATAAAGGTTGTTGAAATTTAGAGGGTTAAAAGGTAAACATGTAAAGGGTAAAAAGGTAGCGAGTAGAATTCAGAGGCTAAAAAAGGTACACGGTGGAATTGTAGAAAGGAAGAGGGTAAAAATGTAGAAGTTAGAGGGTAAAATGTTACAGGCTCAAAAGGTAAAAGTGCAAAGGGTAGAAGGTAGAGGGTAAAAAGCAGAGAGTAAAATGGTAGAGGGTGAACATTTAGAAGACAGAAATTTAAAGAGTAAAAAGGTAGAGTGAAGAAAAGTAGAGGGTAAAAAGATTAAAGAAGGTAGAAAGCAGGGGGTAGAATGTACAGGGCAAAAATATAAAGGGTAGAAGCCAGAGGATTTATCTTTAAATCATATATGGTTAAACAGAATGGTTCTGTAATCAGATAGTTCAGAACACAGAGTACGTGTGAACCTTTTACCGTCGCTCCAGACAAGACACACGGACGGCTTTTTACACACATTTTCTCCTTTCTGTTATCTTAAAACCATAAAAACTTTTAGGGACTGAACTCGCATCATAAGTGAAATTGGAGGAAAATTTGCTGAAATGATAGAGAACCTGCAGACTGCATTAGCCTTATAGTAACGGAGTGAGACGGGAGCGTGGAACGAGTCGGTACTGAGGGAGAGGGAGCGAAGAGAAGAAGGGACGATGGGATCACATTAAGGTGAGGGATTAGGACGGAGAGAGGAGACGGATTAGTGCAGGGAGAGAGACACGGAGGCTGGAGGAGAAAGGCAAGAGATGAGAGGAGAATGAAAAAATAGGGACGGGGGGCAGGTTTGTAACGACGGCGCTGCTGAGAAACAAATCAAATAAAGTTGAGTCGGGAGAACGGTTCTTGCCTTGGCTTTGCTGCGAGAGGAGAAGTGGCGGCGGACGAAGAGGGCGCCGAGGGCCATGGCGAAGTGCTTGTTGGCCTGATTGAGACAGAGCTGGCTGAGCTCCAGCTGCCGCTCGGTGCCGTCGATCTCGCGCGAGAACTCGTGGATGGTGCTGCGGAAACCGGTGGATAAGTGCCCACCGAGAGTGACCACAATCCGCCAGAGCATGTAGTTATGCAGGACCCTGCGAGAGCGACAAAGGGAGAGAGAGAGAGAGAGAGAGAGAGAGAGAGACAGAGAGAGAGAGAGAGAGAGAGAGAGACAGAGAGAGAGAGAGAGAGAGAGAGAGGTGTAGTTTGTATTTGGGATCTGGAAGTTGTTTCACAAATGAATAATAAATCTCATTATTGAGCAGAAACAACAGCGAGCCAAACGAGCAGCTACACGCTCAGAAAGATTAAGTCTTAATTAATTACCGCCAGACGTAAACAGATGGGAAATGTCACGGCGAACAAAACAAGCTTCGCCAGCGCGCACTTGTCTCGGCCCTTTTAGCGTGATGTCATCCCTCTCTCGGCTCGGAACGCGGGCGGCATTTTAATCATAACGCGTCCTGGCACGGCGCCACGCGCGGGGCCGCGCCAAACGAACACTCACAATGCTAATTCAATACGGAGAGAAAGTGGCGGGTGAAGCGAGGGATAGAAGGAGAGACGGCAAGACGGAGGCTTTGTCTTTAAATCAGTCCCGTAATTGAGAGAGACAAGTGTATGAGAGAGAGAGAGAGACAATAATGAGATTTAGATAGAAGGATAGAATGGAAGAAGTTCGAGAAAGAGTACGGGCGCAAGGAGAAACAGGACAGACGAGGCAGAGAGAGAGCAGAGAGAGAATGAGAGGATTACTGAGATTAAGAATGAAGATTTTTTACCTTCGTACGCACGCAGTTCACGGTCACGTGTAATTCGAGTTAATTCAGAGAGAGATAGAAATACGTTTTTGCACGTTTGGTAATACAAACAGTTACCATTCTTTAAAATTTTTAATTAAACTGTAACTGAAACTAAATTAATCTGAAACCCAATATGAGGTGCACTGAGCTATTACTGCCACTGGTACTCAGCTAACTAAAAGGAAAAATTTAATTGGAATATGAATTGAATTGAGTTTAAAAAAATAAAACAAACGTAACTTGTATGCAGCTGAGTGCCCCTAAAATATATATTGAAAAGGGTGAGAGAGAGGTACAAAGCAGAGGGTAGAAAGATAGAGAGGGTTTAGAGGGCAAAAAGAGCAGATGGAAGAAAAGTAGAGAAAAATGTGGAAAGCCAGAGAGTAGAAGGTACAGTGCGGGGCAAAAAAGTATTTTAGTCAGCCACTTGACTGTGCAAGGTCTCCTACTTAGAAAGATGAGAGAGGTCTGTAATTTTCATCATAAGGTTTACACTTCAACCATGAGAGACAAAATGAGAAAAAAAAAAAAATATCAGCAAAAATCACATTGTTGTAGGATTTTTAAAAAAGAATAAATTGTAAATTATGGTGGAAATGGGAAAAAGTAAGATTTTGGTCAAAAAACAAAAAGTTCAACTCAATACTTTTGTAACATAACCTTTGTTGGCAAGGACCAGAGGTCAAACATTTCCCTGTCTTTCACCAGGTTGGGCACACACTGTAACTGGTATTTATTTTGGGCCCATTCTTCCATGCAGATCTCCTCTAGAGCAGTGGATTTGTTGGGCCAACAAGACCCCTTTTTTTTCCATTTTCACTCCCCAACTCACTCTACACATTTTCTATGGGGTTGCGAGGTCTGGAACCTGGCTAGGCCACTAAAGGACCTAAATGCTTTTACTAGAAGCCAAACTCCTTCTATGTCACAAGCGGTGTTGTTGTTGGGATCATTGTCTATGCCTGGGAAGACACAGCCAGGGCCACTCTTCCATCTCAAGTGCACCCTCACTGATGGAAGGAAGGTTTTGGCCCCTTAAAATTCCTAAAACGATACATGGCCCCCATTCATGTCTTCCCTTAGCACGGATCAGCACTGCAGGAGTCCCTCTCGCGTTAGTGTCGTTACTGATAGGTAGCCTTGTTAACTTTGGTTTCAGCTCCTCTGGAGGTCATTCATCAGCGTCCCTCTGTGTTAGTTCTGGGATTTTTTTTTTGCCCTCACAGTTCTCATGATCATTTTGACCCCATGGCATGAGATTTCCTTGCGTGGGGCCCCAGATCGAGGGACATTATCAAGTGGTCTTGCGGGTATGTCTCTTACAATTTGGGGGGCGCCCCCACCAGTTGATTTTGTTCACAACCCAACCAACCAACCTGAATTGCCTATTGTAGATTCACTCTCCCAGCCTGCTGCACAGGTCTACAATTTTCTTCTGGTGGGTCCTTCAACTAGCTCTCTTGGTCTTGGGTGGCCATGGCTGAGTTTTGGGTGGAGTCTGACTGTTTGAGGTTGTGGACAGGTGTCCTTTTATTTGTAATTTTACATGTAATCGAGGTCAAACAGGTTCCGTTAATACAGGTAACGAGTGGAGGACAGAAGAGCTTCTTAAAGAAGTCTGTGAGAGCCCAGAAATCTTCTCTTGTTTGTGTGGTGACCAAAGACTTATTTCCACCATGATTTACAATTAATAATTCTTAAAAAATCCTACAGTGTGATTCCTGGATTTTTTTTCCCGGTTTGTCTCTCATAGTTGAAGTGTCTACTTATGATGGTAAAATTACAGACCCTCTCTCATCTTGTTCTAAGTAGGAGCAACTTGCACAATCAGTGGCTGACTAAAAATACTTTTTTGCCCACTGTAAGTAAGAGGATCAAAGATAAAGGGTTAAGAATAGGGTAGAAGGAAGAAAGCACGAGTTGAAAAGATAGATGGTAGAAAGTAGACTATGAAAAGGTAAAAATAGAGAGTAGAATCTAAAGGGCAAAACGGTGAAGGGTAAAAATGTAGAGTTTAGAGGGTAAATAGCTTAGAGGATACAAGGTAGAAAGCAGGGGTAGAAGGTATAGGGCAGAAATGTAAAGGCTAAAAAAGTAGAGAATCAAAAGATAGAGGGTAGAAAAGCAGAAAGTAGAAAGGTAGAGGGTAGAAAGGTATGGGGTGAAAAGGTAGAAAGGCAGAAAGCAGAGGGTAGAAATGTAAAGGAGAAATAAGTAGAGGGTCAAATGACAGAGGGTAGTAGGAAGAAAGCATGGGGTAAAAAAGTAGGGGGTATAAAATAGAGGACAGAAAGTAGAGGGTAAAAGATAAAGGGTAGACCTGTAGAGAGAGTTTAGAGGGTAGATAGAAGAGCTTAAAGGTTACAAGGTAGAAAGCAGGTTGTAGGAGGTATAGGGTAAAATACAGAGACAATAGCAGGTAGAAAAATGTAGAAAGCAGAGGGTGGAAACTCAAGGGTTAAAAGATTGAGGATGGGATAAAAAGGTAGAGGGTAGAAAGCAGAGGGTAGAACTGAATGGGGTAGGAATGTAAAGGGTTAAAGACAGGAAGCATGAAGTATAAGGTAGAAAGCACGGAAAAGAAGGTAGATCCTAAAATGGTAGCTGGTAAAAAACAGACGGTAGAAAGCACAAGGTAGGAAGGTAGAGGTTAGAAGGTAGACAGAAGAGGGCAGAGGCAGTAAAAGTAGAAAGCAGAGGGTAGAAATGTAAAGGGTGAAAAAAATAGAAGATCAAAAATACAGAGTAGAGAGGAGGGAGGATGGACGTACTTTGCATTTCTCCTTCCTATGTGGCTAAAATACAGAAATGTAGAAACTGTGTGTATGTGTGTGTGTGTGTGTGTGTGAGAGAGAGAGAGAGAGAGAGAGAGGGAGAGATCAAATGTAATCTAATCCAGACTCCTAAAATAAACCGACCCCTCCCATCAGTCCTGGTCCTAACCTGATAGACTGAGAGCATTTCATTTAAGCTGATTGATCATTAGGATTGATTCTTTATTTTCTCTCTTATTGTTGGTCATTTCGGGTTTGTTATTATTAGTCGAGTGCTTTTAGCAGACGCTCCCCGTAAGTGCTCGTCAGGAGATGGATGAAAAAGCATTTCAGGTGTGTGTGTGTGTGTGTGGGTGTGTGTGTGGGTGAGAGAGAGAGAGAGAGAGAGAGAGGGAGAGAGAGAGAGCAAGATGAAACAACGGCTGAACGCAGACAGGGATTATGAATAATCTCATTAGACTAATGTATGCAAATGAGCTCATTACGAATAAAAACACTTCCTCCCTCAAGAGCACCTCCACTAACACACACACACACACACACGCACACACACGCACACACATATAGGTGCTAGAGAGAAAGACAGAGAGAGACAGGGTGCAGGTCCGAGTGATCAGATATGCAAATGAATACAGAGTTACTAAATAATCATTGTCTGTTGAAGGCTCCGCCCACACTCAGGCCATAAAAGGTGGTAAATCGACGTAACTCTAGGTTTCCCTTAGCTTGGTGTAAAACTTGCACAGGCAGCGTGTCGTCTGTAATTCGATTCGTTACGTGTCGTCCCCTCTCGAAGCCTGATTTTCTGCGCATTTCTGTGCTTATGCTGCATAACGGAGGATCAAAGAGGCGGCAGCACAGGCTAGGGCTGATAAAGGCCGGGGCCGCGCGTTTGAAGCGTGCGCCCGGGCGCCGTTCTTCGGGCGGGCCGTGCCAGCGCGCCGATTTCGCTCTCAGCGCCGCGTCCGAGCCGCTTTTGATGTTCCTCCTCAGTCAGCATAAAGACCTTCCACCTGCCTCCCGTGCCGTTCTGCAGGGACGCAAAGTCACGAAGAGAAAAAACAAGAAACGAGGGAGGGAGGAGAAACTTTGGAACATCGCTGAGGAGCCGGGAGGTAAAGAGAAAAGAGCGCAGGGAAATAGGAATGTAAAGGCGCGAACGCAAAAGTCATCCCTCCCTCTGTACCTGCGAGTCACCGAGACGGGAGCGGATTGGCTGGAGTGCCGGGCATCTCCATGGTGATGATAATAACTGTGATTATGAAGCAAGGTTTCATTGTGTGCATATTATGGGCTATGATGTGTTATTATAGCGAGGCAGGACGAGCACGGCGACGCAAAATAGCTAGGATCAGTCGAGACGAATACGGAGAGAGAAAAGAGACGGAGGAGACGATCTCTGTTGAACACACACACGCACACACGCACACGCAGACGCCGCCACGACGGTCCTCGTTGTCCCTCTCAGACGCAAGTCCCATCAAGTAAGCATTTGCATGCAAAACTTCAAACCTAAACCTGTCCGGACTCGGAAACCGTTTGTCCCTCGTGCTGTTGTGTCCTTGATTGTCTACCATATCAGACCGCTGCACCACTTCAGCTCCCTAAAATTTTAGCACATCGCTGGAGTTCTACATCGCCTAAAAACATCGTAAATACGACTTTAGGTCGATTATCAAAAACGCACTAAAGCGTCCTGACCTTCTCAAAAGTGAAAAAGTAGAAAGATAGTAGAGGAGAGAGAAAGTGAAAGGGAGAAAGGTAGAGGGGGGAAAGGAAAAACAGAGGGCAGAAGTGGTGAGAGGGCTAAAAAAAAATAGGGATAGAAAGACAGAAGGTAAAAGGTGGAGGTAAGGGTAAAAATACGTAGGAGGTGTAGAAAGGGACAGGGGAACAGGCACCGGAGTCCCCAAATCCTGCCCACATAAATATAATATTGATATAATATTAAATATTATTAGATATTGATATAGATAGGAAATTCAGTATTATAAATAATATTTCATATTAATAGTAAATTCATATTTAGAAGAAGTATTTTTATTATCGTAAATTATTATTCATATTTTTACTTAGGATAATAATAAAGAATAATATTTACAGAATTTATATTTCAGTAAATACATATAGCAAACAAACAAGCAACAAATAATATTTACATATTTAACCTATTATTAAGTATAGTATATTATTATAAGTTATATATTACTATTTTATTTTTTTAGGAATAATAATAAGTAATAATATTATTTATCTATTTATTTATTTATTTTTGCTGCATGTACCAAAAAGGAGAGATATGGTAGAACCTAATAAGTGCACGCTTTTTGACGTGTCCATGGGGGGAGTTGACCACTTGGGCACGCAGCAGCTTTCTCGAAAGGCTAACTGTTCTACGACACAGGTTTTACTCTGCATCCATCGGTTCGTGTGTCATGAGCATGCGCAGCCACACATGCACGCACACACACACACACAACACACAACACACACCACACACACCGTTGTTCTATAAAGGGACTGTGAGCGTGATGAGTCGCCTGCCCATAACCACAGCCTCCGTTTGAGTGGCATCAAGCCGAAGGAAAATCCATGTGCCAAGTTTGGAGTCGTATTTTACCGATCGATTAGCCGAAAAAACCATACGCATTACAGGGAGGTAATTCGGCTCAGTACGTACTCAGGTCATCCTGAATTTTAACAACAAAAAGCGGAACAGAGATGGGAGCAGTGCTTTAATATTCAATATTGGAGAGCTGTCACCCGTCAGAGTAAACCACACACATACATACATACACACACCACACACACACACACACACACACCACAAAGTTAAATCCTCATTTTGACTTCTAGACTCTGGGGATAATTGTTACAGGTGCTGTGTGTGTGTGTGTGTGTGTGTGCATTTGGGGTGCCGCTGGTGCATGACCCCGTCAGCGGGAGACGCAGCCTGATTAGTATCGACCCACTGCGACCCCACTTAACCAACCCACACACACACACACACACACACACACACAACACAAATACATAGAGCACTATAGTGACAATATGTGGATCAATACAGGAGCACAGAAACATTTACATAAAACTCCTTTGCCCTTTCGTAACATTATAACGATCTCCTGCCCCCTTGAACCCTAACCCGCTTTTAGTCACAGAAACACTCACGGCACCCTGAGCAGAACACGAGCGGCAGTCCCTGACACGCGAGTGCCATACCGGTGAGGCGCTTTCTCAGGGGAAACTAAAAACACTTCAAGCTATTGGAAGAGTGTCTGGAAACATACAGGACAGCCCTGTAGCAACAATTAAATTATAATAGGAAACTAGGAGCTACATTTTCCCTGAAGGAACTACAACAGTGCTTGGAATGTTTTGGATTATGTCCTAATACTTTTGGCCATCGTGTTGGGATTGTGGTCCTAATACTTTTTTGCCCACGTTTTGGATTGTGTCCCAACGCTTTTGCCTTGTGTGGGGGCATGACCCAATACATTTGGCCTCATGCAGGGGACATGTCCGCAATACTTTTGGAACGCCACATTTTGGATTGTAGTCCTAATAGTTTTGGCCTTGTGTGGGGGGGATGTTCCTAATAATTTTGGCCACATTTTGGATTTTGTCCCATTACGTCTGGCCTTTGTTTTGGATTGTGTCCCTAATACTTTTTGCCATGTTTTGGATTGTGTCCTAATTACTTTTGTTCCACCGTTTTGGATTGTGTCCCCCAATAATTTTGGCCTTGTGTGGGGGCATGTCCCAATACATTTGGCCTCAGGAGGGGCATGTCCCAATATTTTTGGCCACATTTTGGATCGTGTCCTAAACTTTTTGGCAAAATTGGATTTTGTCCTTATTATGCTTGGCTCCATGTTTCATTTTAATATCAGTGTTTATATGAAACCGGGGTGGATGGAGGTAAGAGGGGCCCTGGGAGTGTGTTGCCTGACTCGACCGCTACCTTTCGGATGTGGTTTTAATGATGTCAGAGAGTTTCTGCAAGTAGTCTGTAGCCAGCACACGATTCTCTTCGTCCTCTGAGAAATGATCATGGAATATCCTGTCCAAGCACAAGCCGCTTCCAAGGTGGAACTACCAGAGAGAGAGAGAGAGAGAGAGACAGAAGGAAAACGCTTATAAATGTCTAAATGTCCTCTTATCATACTGCAGCGTATTAGACTGAAAACCATTTTCTGCATGAAATTCATAAAGAAAAAACTCCAACTTACTCCAGGACACGTTTCAATTATGGCAGTAGTATTGATTTATGGTCGTTTGGGACTCGTGCCTGCGCCGAGCTTTTTAAAAGGAACGCAGCTTCACCTCCTCATGGGTTTTTGCCCAAAATCGGCCTCGCTCGGATCGGATCGAGCATGAAGCGACCCGGTTTTTGGGGTTTGAGGTGTTTGCTTTCGAGTTTTGAAAGTCATCTTGGAAATATTACGAGTCAGAAAATGTGAGAGAGCAGGTCCGGGTGTGTGAAATTAACGGGGACCAGCACTGGAACCTCGGCATAGGATCGTGGTGGCACTGCTTTTGTAAGGCAGAGTCCGATAACAAACACGTAATAACCCAGATGTATGTTCTTACTAATCCCGATAAAATCAATTTGTCAACGAGTGTATACATCGTGCACTTGAGTAATCAGATAATATTAACGTTAATGTGGACTCAAGAATCGAGTTCTAATTTGCAACGCAGCCAATATTCTGCACAAAAAATATTGTTAACATAAACTTCAAATTTAATATTAAATCATCAAAGTTTAAATTTTTATACTGTTTCCAGTCATCACAAAGTGTTCTGCAGCGTCTAACGAGTTCTGGGTTAATTCTTGGGTTGCCAGATACCTCAAGAGAATCCCCCACCTGGCCTATGTAAATAAGCCCAAAGGAAGCAAAATCTAAAACGACTAAGAGGACCTGGCAACCACGTTTTTTTAAACTGGGTAACTGGTATACATGCTATGAGAAATCAGATTACTGCAATAAAATCCAGCTCACTTTAACAGATTACGATTTTTAATCTAATTTCTAGTCGACTGTTTGTAAGATGTTTACATGACCACTTGAATAATCGGATAACTGCAGAAATCCGACTATGATCGGATTATTAAGTTCATGGAAACACACTCAGTGAGTCTATTTCATAGAAACCCAAACTAAAAGCAACAGTTTTAGTAGTTTTAGTAAAATCCGAATGATAAGAGAGAGCAGACGTGTAACGATACACTCTGGTCATGATTTGATTTTCTGTCGATGATTGATTTTACATTTGATAAAAGAAGTTCCTTTTTATTTCTGAAGTGTAAACGATGCAAAACAATGCACATTTTCTTGTATAAAGTACTGTATAATGTACTGTTGTAACAGCTTCACCAAATCATAAACTTAAAATCAAAGTAAACAAACGAGCTCACTGAAGACGTACGATCACGTCCTCTAGTGTTCAAAAATGCAATTGCATGCATTAGATGGCGTAATCAACAGAACACGTATCGTCCGAGGATGCACATCATTTTTGCATCGTGATGTATCGTTACACCCCTAACAGAGTAAATACAAAGAAATACAAAGAGATCACACTTCGTCCCTGGCTGAATAGAAAAGAAAAGAATGGACAAGAATGGAACCGGGACCTTTAACATCAAGGAGTCTGTCTGAGATAATAACTTCATCCACCCTGGCTTAAGGCCGTGTGTTGTGTGTGTGTGTGTGTGTGTGTTATGTGTTATTTGTGTGTATGTGTGTGTGTGTACCCACACTAGGTGCCATGCGCTGGAGCTGTCTGAGCGTGATCCGGTTGTACATGCTGCTGATGTCCCTCCTTTGATCCTCAAATTCTGATACAGTGATCTGAAGGAGATAAAGACGGATAAACGCCGGGATGAAGGTGCTGCCCTTCGTAAGGGTTATATAAGGTGCTGCTGCTTCAGACGCCGGCCTCTGACTCTCCTACTTCCTGTCATTACAGAGCCACGGGGTTCACCCGGGTGTCTGGCAGTTATTTTCTCCTACTGTGTAAATGCACACGCTACACGTTTCTATATAAGACATAATCCTAAAGCGCTCTGTAATCAGCCAGTACCTACACAGAACGCTGGATCACACACCAGAAGAGGTGATTTAAATCCAAAATGTGCCAGTTTGGAAAGTCTGAGCATGGATATGAACAAAGACAGAACCAGTACGTTCAGCCCAGCAGAACAGCCTCACAACACAAAGTCTAAGCACATCTCGAACCTTACCACAGCAGAACCAGCACTCTACTGCTCAGCCACTGGTCAGGTGACGTGTGAGTCCCTGTCTTGCCAAAAGGAGCAGGGACAGAAGCTGACAAAACAGACTTTTAACAGATCAGAACCAGGACCTTTAACGCTGGTGGAACAGTTCAGAACCTTTACCTCAGAGTAACCGGAACTTTTTTAGCCCAGAGAAATAGGGACTTTTAACAGTGGTGGAACAGGGCAGAACCGTGACTTTTACCCAAGAGGAAACGGGACTTTTACCCCAGAGAAACCGGGACTTTTAACACTAGTGGAACAGGGCAGAACCGGGAATCTTGAAAATCGACCCCAGAGGAAACCGGGACTTTTAACATAGTGGAACAGGGCAGAACCGGGACTTTTACCCCAGAGAGAACAGGACCTTTTTTTTTAGCCCAGAGGAAGAACCGGGACTTTTAACAGTGGTGGAACAGGGCAGAAACCGGACTCTTACCCACCAGAGGAACCGGGACTTTAACAATAGTGGAACAGGGCAAGAACCGGGAACAATTACCCCAGAGGGAAACCGAGGACATTTAACACTGGCCCCCCCCTTGAAACAGACGCCAGACCGCACCGGTGATTTTACCCCAGAGGAACTGGGACTTTTTACCCCAGAGGAACCAGGACTTGAAACCCAGAGAAAACGGGCTTTTAACACTGTGCGGACAGGGGCAGAACCGGACTTTTACCCCAGAGGAAAACCGAGACTTTTTACACTGGTGGAACAGGGCAGAAACCGTGTACTTTTTCCCCAGAGGAACCGGGACTTTTACCTTAGATGAACCGGGACTTTAAACCCAGAGAAACCCGGACTTCACACTGGTTGTAAGAGGGCAGAAACCAGGACTTTTACCACAGAGGAAACCGGGATTTTGAATCCTGGTGGAACAGGGTAGTAGAACCACAGAAACTTTTACCCCAGAGGATCTCGGGACTTTTACCCCATAGGAGCCAAGAACATTTAACCCTGGTGGAAACAGGGCAGAGAAACTAGGGACTTTTACCCCATAGGAACCTGGGATTTTAACCCTGGTGGAACAGGGCAGAACTGGGGACTTTTACACACCGACCATAGGAACCTTGGATTTTTACCCGGTTGAACAGGGAAGAACGAGCTTTTACCCCCATGAAAAACAGGACTTTTAACACTGTTGTAACATGCAGGAACTGGGACTTTTACCCCAGGAGAAACTGGGGATTTTTAACTCTGGTTGTAACAGCGGCAGAGAAACCGAGACTTTTACCCCAGAAAAAAAACTGGGACTTTAACACTGGTGTAACAGTGCAGGAAACCGGATTTTTTAACCCAGAGAGAAACAGGACTTTTAACCCCGATTGTAACATGGCAGAACCCGGACCTTACCCCAGAAGAACCGGGACTTTTAAACACTGGTTGAAAAGAGCAGAACCGTGACTTTTAACCCCCCCGAGGAACTGGCAGACCCGGACTTTTACCCAGAGGAAACCAGGACTTTAAACCCAGAGAAAACCAGGGACTTTTTTTAACACTGGTGGAAACAGGGCCAGAACGGGGACTTTACCCAGAGGAACCGAGAATTTTAGACTTTTAACACTGGTGGAAGGCAGGGCAGAACCGGGACTTTTACCCCAGAGGAACCGGGACTTTTACCCTCGCGCACGGAACACGGGACTTTAAAAACCCAGAGCACTAGAAACAGGCTTTTTTCCAAACAATTGGTGTAAGCGGGGCAGAACCAGGACTTTTTTTTACCACCGAGGAACCGGGAATTTTGGAAATATGGTGGGAACGGGCATAACCGGGACTTTTACCCAAGGAACCGGGACTTTTAAAGACTGGGTGGACAAGGTCAGATCTGGGACTTTTACCTCAGAGGAAACGGGACTTTTAAGACTGGTGGAACAGGGCAGAACCGTGACTTTTACCCCAGAGGAACCGGGACCTTTAAATTTGTATTCATTATATTCAGATCAACAAAACATAAACACTTTCAATCAATAAAGTTGATGTTTAAAATCAAGTTTATGAATCAGTTACCCATCATTCTCTGCATGTTTGTTATTGCATTGATCAGTATAATTAATAAATGCTTAGAGGGTCTAAATATAACCCTGTTATGCTTTCATAATAAAGGTGCACAAGCTCAAACCAGAAACTCCCACTCTCTGATGTGACACTCACGTTCGCCAGTCGGGACTCGAGAGCCAGGATTTCCCGCGACTTCACAGTGGCGTTATGAGCTCCCAGCATGCTCAGCAGCCTCTCCATGAGAGCCTTGTAGGCGGCCAGGATCTGACGGGGTGAACACACACAACACGCACACACACACGCACACACACAAACAACAAAACACAACACAACACAAATCAAATCAATAAAGTCACTGCTCTTAAACACAGAGTGAGAGCTGCAGTATGCATGATCTAATCTGTAGTAAGCACGGGTGTGACATCATCAGCACGGAGGTGTTTACAGATTACTCATTGTACTGGGGCACACAGATTTAAGAGGGGCACAGCCGTAGCCCCAGTCAGTCGTACAGGCAACAATGAGTATCTGGTGAAACGCCTGTTAAAGACTAAATACATTAAGTGATTTAACACTAAAGCAGTCATTACTCAAGAGACTAAATCTATTTAGAGATTCGGAGAATCGACTCCCAAGCATACTATTAGGACCAAGCATTGGAAATGAGTCATTTGTCACTACTTTGATCCAGAGACTCAGAGAATCGACTCCCAATCATAACATTTGACCAAGCTTTGGAAATGAGTCAATTCTCACTCAATTGAATCAGAGATTAGGAGAATCAACTCACAGGCATACTATTAGGATCAAGCTTTGGAAATGAGTCATGTGTCACTAGTTTGATTTGGAGATTCAACGAATCGACTCACAGGCAGAGTATTAGGTACGAGCTTTGGAAATGAGTCAACTGTCACCACTGATACTGAGATTCTGGCTTTATGGTAGGACCAAGCATTGAAAATCAGTCAAAACTTTGATTTGGAGATTCAGAGAATTGACGGAAATGAGTCAACTGTCTCTACTTTGATTCAGAGATTCTGAGAATCGACTCCCAATCAGAGTATTACGACCAAGCACTGGAAATGAGTCATTTGTCACTACTTTTATTCGGAGATTCGCATCATCAATTCACAGACATACTATCAGGATCATGCTTTGGAAATGAGTCAGTTGTCACTACTTTGATTTGAAGATTCAGAGTATCAACTCCCAACCATACTATTAGGACCAAGCATTGGAAATGAGTCTATAGCCACTACTTTGATTTGGAGATTCAGTGAATCGAGTCAAGGCAGAGTGTTAGACATAAGACAGACACAGACTCTTACAGGCTTTGTACCTTCACACTGTCCTCATCTTGGCCCAGGTACATCGTTCTCTCAGGTAAGGTCAGACCCTCCTGATCCACCTGTAACACACACACACACACACACACAAACAAACCCACACACAGTCAGAGAACGGGATTCTAATAAACATACACAAAAACACACACACACACACACACACACAAACACACTGAACCTCACTCGTATGGCATTGCGTGACGAGTTCTTATCGTCCACGTTAACAGTCAGGGCAAAAAACACGGTCGTGCTGTAGACCCCCTGCGTCCTGTACACCATCTCGGTAAAGTCCGGCCTCGTCGGGGCCGACCCGCTCTCCCAGCCCGCCCCTCCAGGCGGAGCTCCGGCCAGGTCCCACCCGCCACAGCTCTCAATTACGTCCATCATGGGCTGGGCCCCGAGCCGGTCGATCTCCTGGATGTTGATGCAGGAACGATAGAAGGCCTTGACCTGGACAAGACGACAACCATGCTATTAAACCGTCGTCTACAAGAATCTTTGCAAGCGGTGTCGTTTTGCACCTTTCTCTCGGCGCTCTCCGGCTTGTTTCTGACGACGGGCTCCTCCAGCAGGCGCTGCAGCTTCTCTTGGTTCTGCTCGCTGATGGCCGTGATGACCCCGTAGCTAAGCTTGTCCTCAGGAATGGCGTGCCGCCTGAGCCACCCTCCACACGCGAAGCTGTAGAAGTCGTGGCACGGTGCCACGCTGGCATCCACGTTGGCCTGGACGAACCGGGCCGCCCGCAAGAGCGAGCGCCGCACCGTCCCGCACTCTTTCTGGCACTGGCCATCCGGACCGTCCAGCCACATCAACTTGAGCGCAAGCATGCAGCCCAGGATCACGCACACGCCCCCGGCAAACACCAGCGCAGAGAGTAGGCAGATCTCGCGACGGCTCCAACGCTCAGGCCCCGACGATTTACCCCCGCTCCCTCCTCCGGCGCCGGCCCGAGAACGCCCGCTACGGTCCAGAGAGCCACCCAGCGACAGGCTCATTCCATTGCTACTGTAGCGGCTGCCATACTTGACCTCCTGGAAATCATCATAGTGTGCCGTGAGCGAGTAGGTCTTCTCCAGCGAGACCGGGGAATGAGGCTTGGATTTGTTTGGGAATGTGTGGAACATTCTGGCCATGACCTTCGTTCCTTAAACAGAGTTAGCCCCGTCGTCCCTACTCCCCCAGTTCTCCCGCCGGTGGTGTTTCAATTCTGTAGGAGGGAAGATAAAGAGTGTGTGAGTGTGTGTCTGAGAGAGATTTGTGACTACAGATCGAGATGGATGATAGAAGCAGAAATCCCTGATTAAAACGCCCGCGGATGACAAAACGGATCTGTTTTTTTGACAGGCCTCCTTTTTATTTCGCCTTCTCTCATTTCTTTTTGTTCTATCGCTCTTCCTAAAGTTGTTCAGATTGATTTCTGACACTCATCCGTCGGAGACGTGCCGCCCTGCCACTCTGCCGAGGCAATCGATCAAAGATGGCGAGCGAGAGAAACAGACGGGGGAGGAAATGGAAAAAAAACACACACACAACATCAGTAGACGGGGTGCACTTATTTATTCATGCTCCCGGCAAAGTCAACATTTGCTAAGTTCGTCGCGGTAAATCACAGAGAGCAGACTGGAAAAACCAAACCACGTCCTTGTGAAATGATGCTCCTGCGCTTAGCATTTACACAAGCAGAGCCCGGTTCGCGTGGGGCCACCTCCCCTAATTCAGGAGGGGACGGAGACCCGGACTGCATGGAGCTGTAACCCATTCCAAAGTCAAAAGGTCTTGACTTGTTCTCTCTCTGACTCTCTTATCTTAATTCCCTTTGTTATTCACAAGAGCATGATGAAAACATGCTCACAGGGAAGATCAGTAACTTGGGGGCACCCCTGGTCTACGTCCATTCGTCACGCAGACACAACAGGGTCAAACACCTGTAACGACCAGGTAAGGTCAGGCCCTTACACACAGGAATTCCTTAAGTGTTAAGTGCCAAGTGTTAGAGACCTGTAATAACTCAGCAAAGTCAGGTCCGTTACTGACCAAGCAGGGTCAAACACCCATAATGACCAGATAAGGTCAGGTCCAGTAATGACCTCATACCGTCAGAGAACTTTAATAACTCAATAAGGTCAGGCACGGTAATCACCAGGCAGGGTCAAACACCCATACTGACCAGGTAAGGTCAGGCCATGTAACAAATAGTTAAGGTTGAAGACCAATATAAACTCAACAAAGATCAGGCCCAGCAAGGACCAGATAGGGTCAAACACCTGTAACAACAAGGTAGGGTCAGATACTTGATACTGTCCAGGTAAGGTCAGTAATAAGGCCCTGTAATAACCAGGTAAGTTCAGAAAACTTGGTAAGGTCAGAGATCTGTAAAAACTCAACAAAACCAGGCCAGGTAATACCCAGATAAGGTCAGAGACTCAGTCAGGTCAGGTCCATTAAAGACCAGTTAGGGTTAGTAAGATCAGGCCCAGTAATGACCAGGCAGGGTCAAACACCTTAGCGACCAGGAAGGTCAGGCATCTGTAACGACCAATCAGGGTCCGGACCTGTAATGACTGTCAGGGTTTCATGGAATCATAAGTTCAGGCGTGTTTGTCTGTGTTCTGCCTTGAAAGAGGTTCTCTGCATATTTTATGCTTTGATGTGAAACACTGATATATAAATCATGCGAGAGTCTTAACATTTGCAGAGATGTTGGATTCGTTCCTGCTCATGCGATTTCATACATCATCGTTTTCCATTCAACGTTTGGTGGGCTTTGAAAATTCCACGGCGTTTTTCTAAACACAAACTTAACAGTAGGTAAGTTTCACAGCTCCGAAGACGATATTTAAATCTCTGATTGCCTTTTTCCAGAATTTTCAGGAAAGCCTGTTGTATTCTTTGCACGTTCTGTCATCACACAGTAATACAGGTCGATCCACCGTTCCACAAACTTCGTCACCGTACGTCCAATAACACACACGACCAGAAGGGGTTCGATCTCACAACTGGTATGTGTTTAATGGCTCTCGGTTTCTTTTCTAAAATTAATCCAGTCTCAGAGCGTTGCCTCCCTCAGGAGAAATCGAGCTTTTCCCTAACATGTTTGCTCTTATTCATGTCTACACAGAGGTACCTAAAAGCTTCAAAAAAAGGTTCGGAACAATCAAAGATTCTGCTTGCTCCAGTAAAAACAATAAAAAGTTTTCGGGATCCTGGAAAGGGTCCAGCAGAGGAGATGCGCTTATTGGTATACACTGTCTAGACACACTGATATTCCCACAGTCCTGTAACGTAGCATGAGCACGCACACACAGACGCACGCATGCACACGCACACGCACACATGCACGCACACACACACGCACATGCACACACACACACACACACACACACAGACCGTTTTTTCACAGACGGTAGAAAGCGGATAGCAGATGTGTGTTTTCTCCTGCCAAACCAAAGAGGGTAGATGGGAAAGTGAAAATAAATCTTTAAAACAAAAAGGAAAAGCCGATGTGTCCACATGTGTATGTGTGTGTGTGTGTGTGTGTGTGTGTGTGTGTGTGTGTGTGTGTGTGTGTGTGTGTGTGTGGCTGGACAATTTATGAAAATGGATCCTATAGCTCTCCTGGGAAAACCTCTGATGTCTTTACCAGTCTTTCCTTTAAAGCTCTTTTAACACACCTCATTGTGTGTGTGTGTGTGTGTGTGTTTGTGTGTGTGGGTGTGTGTGTGTGGTGTGTGGTTGTGTTTTGGCGATATAATGAAATTAAAGGTGTCTGTTTCCATGTGGGTGGAAAGGTAAACGGCGTATTGATAGACAGCACATAAAAATGTGCGTGTGTGTGTGTGTGTGTTTGGGGTGTGTGTGTGGATGAGAGAGAGAGAGAGAGAGAGAGAGAGAGAGAGAGAGAGAGAGAGAGAGAGGACAGAGCGTGCATGAATTTGATTAATACTGCGTGTGTGTGTATGCATGTTATGGCAGACCCTCGTATTCCTTATAAAATTGTATAAATGAGCAAAATGAGGTAATAAATGTCAGGTCTTTCTAACATTGTGAGGATATTTGGTCCTTGCACTGATATATAAACTTGCCCCCCACACACACGCACATGAACATACATACATACTAACACATACATATGTACATACACACACATATATATATATATATATATATATATATATATATATATATATATGTGTGTGTGTGTGTGTGTGTGTGTGTGTGTGTGTGTGTGTGTGTGTGTGAGAAGATGGGATACCTGAGAAATGAGGCTGTTCTTTTGAAAATGTCACTTCATATTCAATTGCTCATTGATCATCATCTTTTTAAAACACACACACACACACACACACACACACACACACACACACACACACAATTGCTAACTCAGCCGTAAAAACAGTTCATTCGATGCACTTCTTTCATATACTTCTACATTCAATCATTTCCCATTTCCCATTTTACACACACACACACAAACACACACACACTCCCCCTCCCCTCTCTCTCTCTCTCTCTCTCTCTCACACACACACACACACTATTCCACACCTACTCTCCTCATACATAAACATTTTAACACCATTTAAATGTTTTGCTCTTACTATAAGTTTCTGTTGGTGCAAACTGGCATTTTTCTGGTACTGGAACTGGTACTAGAACTTGGAATGATTTAGTACTGGACCTGGAACTGAAGAACAGGGCACTCTGGTAAACACTGGTATGTTTGGTACTGGACCAGAAAGCTCTAAAACGGAAATAAAACATCTGGAACTCAAAGTGGTACTATTGGTATTGGTACTTCACCCCTAACCATTCAAACTGGCGCTCGAACCCTTCACATCGGAACAGGATCCTTTGAACAATATAATTTTTTTAGGACTAAGACAGGAGTATTCGGTACTAAACACTATTGGTGTTAAAGAAGGAAGTAGAGAAACTTCAGTACTGTAACTGGTGATCTTTTGGTAATTGGAGAGTCTGGCACTGAAACCTGACACTTTGGTACTACAACTGGAAGTGCTTAGATTAATCTTGATGCTGGTACCAAAAGCACAGGATCTGGAACTGGATCTTTTGGTACTAAAACTGGAATGTTTGGTACTAAACATGAGGTATGTGGAATTGTTACTGAAAAACCTTGGGCATTTGGAACTGGAACATTTTAAACTGTTTTGTAGTGGAAAGGTACTGGACCTGGAACTGAAGCACGGGGCACTCTGGTAAACACTGGTACACTTGGTAGCGGACCAGAAAGCTCTAAAAGGAAAACATTTGGAACTAAAAAAATGCAAACAGGATGTTTTGGTACTGGAACTGGAATGTTTGGTACTAAATGTGGGGTATATGGAACTGTTACTGAAAAACCTTTTTCAGTACTTTTTCGATATTGGAACTGGTGCTAAAATGAGAAACTGGTGCTGGACCTGGAAACATTCAGGCTGAAAGTGGAGTCTGGTCGTGAAGATCATTTGGTAACTGTACTGAATCCTAGTCTTGAATTTGTCCTTAAAAGTGGATGCTGGTACTAATGACTATTTGTACAGGAACTGGAACCATTGGTACTAGACTATCTATTTTCTTAAAAGTGGAGCCTATGGTCCTGGAACTGAAGAGCATTTGGTACTGGTATTGGAACCATTTAAAGTGCAACTGGAGATTTGTTACTGGAACTAGAAAGTCTTTGCTACTGAAGCCTTTTGTACTGGAACTGCAACCATTGGTACTGGAACCAGGACCTTTGGTACCAGACGTGGAATCATTTGTACTGAAACAGGAATATTTGGTAGTCCAAAGGCATTTTGGTGTTGTTTGGTACTGAAAACGTGGCAAGATCCAGGGACTCTGGAACTTTGTGGAGTGATAAAAGGGAAGCAAAACAAGGTTCCAAACGCCAGGCCTGGTTTTTGTTTCATATGATGAATTCGATCCGTAGAGCAGAAATATTCATTAGCACATAGTACATCCTGAATAATCAGCGCAGAGAATCGGTTCTTTCGAAACAATTGAGCAATCGATAATTATGTTCCGGTTTTGTCTTTCGGCTGAAGTGTCATTTGGATTGTTTGTTTGTCTGATTCTGCACTGAAAAGGTTGCATCACTAAACCAAAGCACATAAGAGATTGGTTTTATTGGTGCAAACCTCCAGGCAGATATACAACTACATAACGAATATGAAAACACACACACACACACACACACACACACACACACAGTCTCTGAAGGAACAGATGTAAAGTTCTATTGTGGGATCGAGAGAGAGAGTAATGGATTAGATCTTTTAGCATCTGATGAATGACCATTTACCCAAGCATGACAGGAGCACACACACACACACACACACACACACACACACACACACAAACACACACAGTATAAAATGGCACTTAGTCCCTTTTATAGGCCCCTAAACCAATCACCCTAACCAGTATTACTCCACCAGTCCCTTTTCCTTCCAGTTTCGTTCAGGTATCATAACATGAGCGCCAGTATTTGATTCCCTACCTTCTCGAATTCTCCCTATGCCACCTGAGTGTTCACGACCGAACACCGCCAATACGCCCAATATGCAGTAACAAAACACACACAGGCTCAAAGTAGACGATCTGTTTGCCACAGAGCTCTTGCTGCCAGTTACACTTGAGGTACTTCACTATTCGAACCAGCACACATGCAACCAAAACATTTCTAGTTCACTAGAAATGAAGAATTAGGTAAATAAATTGTTTCAGAAGTTTATAGGTGTATTCTCACTTGTGTAACTTTTTGTCCTCTGACAGGAAAATTGGTGCTGGTATTGGCATTCCATTGGTACTTCAATCTTTCAAAATACAAAATTATTTGGTACTAGAACCGATGAATCGTTGGTAATGACAGTGAAACTTTATAATCTTACTCTACACCCTGGAGTGTAATAAAGGAACCAATGCCTGAAAACAAATTTCAATTGATGGGTCCTAAAACCATTTTTGCTTCCACAAAAAATAAAATGATAAGGTTTTCACAATATGTGTGGGACAATCAGGTTCAAGCATCAGTAAACTGGAAAGGTTCCGCAATTAACCAACGTTTCTTAATATAAGGACAGGTTTATTTTCTAACATATTATTGATTGTTTTAATGTAAAACATCCCCAAACGGGATTTGAAACACGTTTCGAAACAGCGCTACTTCCTGAAATAGCGCTAACTTTTCTAACGATTTGTTAAACTCTACTCCCTAAACCTGAACTCGTATTTAGTATTTTTTAATACATTTTTTACATTTTTATTTTAAAACAACGCTATTTTATGTAGTATAAAGCGGAATTATATGACATTTGTTTATACGTATTCCATATACCTCACTCAGTGATTTCTGAGCGACCGTTAGCTGCCAACCGAAGCTGCACGCGCGCGTAACCAAACACCAATATGCAGTCGCGAGCCCTCATAATCGCCTAAGGATTGGCTAAAAAAGCAGAAAGCTTCGTGGAAACAAACCTGAGAAAGGCTGAGGGAAAAACCCTCATCGTGGTCGTACATTTTCACGGCGTGTTTAAGATTCTACTCACCAGAAAAGCCTCTTCTCCGAGTTACAGGTAAGTGCTGAAATTACGCCGGAGTTACGAGGTGATGATGCTGCGCCGTTTGACGGACAGAGAAACGACTCCCACCGCACGGCCGCTAAAGACTGACTCAGTGTGTGTGTGTGTGTGTGTGTGTGTGTGTGCGTGCGTGTGTGTGTGTGTAGGGAAAAGAAAAGCGAGGAGATGGAGGGAGGGTGATGGTAGTACCTCAGTTCCCCGTCTACTTCAGAGTGTGTGTCGGCTTCGATGAATTACAGCAGCGACAAAAACCATACGGTGAGTTAATAGAACCAGTCGGCAATGTTCGGCTTTTTCCGTCACAGGCACTTCGGCTGCCGATGTTCGGTTCACAGAAAAGTTGCTAGCTTTCGACGGAAAAAGCCAACCCTCGCACTTCGGCTAAATAACCTCACAAAACTTAATAGATTATATTGTTTAAGAGATTAAAATAGCAGAAGAACATTAATCATATAAATATATTTCACAAAGAGAAAACTGTGACGAAAAGAGTCTGGGAAACCCCTGCATTAATTGAATTGAAACAGTCGGTGATCTTCGGCTTTTTCCGTCAAAACCGGTCTCATTCATGTGCAGCTCGTTATTGGACAACGAGAACAACATCGGTTAATCCCAAACGGCTCCCTAATTGAAATTTAGTAAGGGCATTCATTTAACTCCTACATGTAGTGCACTACATAGTGAATGTGGATCGTTTCGGATGAAACCTCTAAGGCGCATGCGCTGCTCAACAGTAACACCTGTACGGGTCTCGACAGCATGATGGCCGCAGGAACGAGCTCTGAACAAGTAAGCTCAGCAATGTTTACAATAACATACATTAAACAATGAGTAAGCATTTGAAATGTGCAATACTAAAACTGACATTTAAGAGCGAGTTAAATTAAATCAAATCCATAGTTTTGATTGACTAACTTAATTAAAGTTGGAGCATTGGAGCCAGACCTACATCGGGTTCCAAAACTACTTCTTAAATGAGTCATCACGTGGCAGGCTTAAAAATAAAAAATGCAGCTTTTCCAGAGAATTTAAAAACGGTCGTTTGGGGGCACCTCTGGACTTTTAACGTTGACACAGGCCCAGCTCAGAGATCCAGTACTGAAACTTCTGAACCACTCTGCTTTGTATCACACCTCAGGCAAAGTGAGGTCTGTCAGATTGAGTGTCCAGTTCTGGTTTGTGTTCTGAACCAGGAGTGATGTCACCCCTGGGCTTCCAAGCTGGCTTTTAGGGTGTATGATCCCACTGAGGGGTCTCACTTTTGGTTCAAAAATCCAGGGTATGTGGATTTTGGTGAAGTGTCTGCCTTGCCAAGTGGCTTATCTCAGAAGCTGGGTCTGTGGTAGGCCAAGCAGCCCCGGAGTGCCCCCTTCATAACAAAAAAAAAGTGTTATCTATCGTACAGATGTGACGTTTGGATTTGTTGGAGTTTAATAGTGTGAAATAACTTATTTAACTTATAGAAACTTATTTTTTTGTTATGTGACATTATTCGCATATCATATATCATATTTTAGCTATGGCTAGCATTGATTTTTTTTTTTAATGTGACGATTGATTTGGATTAATATTTCAGTACGAGTGTACTTCCTGATGGCTGAGGTGGGTATAAAATCGTACCGAAGGCTCTAAAGTTTTAGTACAGGGAAGTGCTAGAATATTAATAAGCTTATATGTATTAATATTGTATGTATTAATCACTGAAAATAAGCTGTTGTGCTCTGGGATGGAGTCTGGGCTTCGGGTTCGACTCCGGCTCCGTTCGAACTCACACTAACCTTCCTCTGTTTATTATGCGTGTGGTGAAGGACTGATTACAAACGCTGTTTTCCAACTGATTTTCCTACAAAAAGGAGAAACACACACACACACGTGTGTGTGTGTGTGTGTGTGTGTGTGTTTTCTATATAACGATTCCGCAGAGAGTTAGATCTAATCGGCTGTCGGTGAAATGGAAGTTACCACATGCCAAACATCTTGAGAGAGGCAGGGCTGTTTGATAAGGAGAAGTGCAACGCTTTTGATTTTTCTCACTGCTGCATTCCACACTGTCAAAAGATCTGCTGCTTCTAACCCACGCTTACGCATTGTAAAACTTGTTTTTGACCCTTTTCCCACCCATAAAACACCAAAAAGCACACAAAGCAGAACGGATTCTGTAGCGCGACTCTTTAGTAGGTTATTAATCTTTTACATGTTAGGGATACTTAAACTGCTCTTTTTTATCTAAACAAGGTCACGATTTTCTTAAAATGTCGTTTCGATGTTTCATATCATCCAGAACGTTTCCTCCAGCATATTCTGCGTTTCAGCGTTTCCCCAAAAGTTTGTGGTAGCCATTTTACTGGTGCTGAGTTTAATTCTATGGTTGCCAGATCCCACAAGAGAAACAAGCAACCAGGTCTTTTTAAACAAACCCCAAAGAATCCCAAAACAAGAGACGTACTACAGTGTGAGAGAGTGACCCTGATCAGATAAAACAATAACAATAATAGTAATAATGCTTGATTTACATTCAACTTTAGATCAGGAACAAAACCAACTTGTATATTTTGGAATATTGAAGAGAGACAGGATCAAGGATCCCAAAAAGCACCTACACTTTAGAAACAATCCCCAAAAACCTGCAATATTTGTAAGAGACTTTATAGAAAAATAAGCCCAAAGTTATTTAGAATATGTGGACCTGGCAACTGTTTGGTTCTGCTAGCAGATTCCATCACAGCCCTACACTTTTTTATAGTTATTTCTTTCTGTATTTCTTTCTTCATTTCAGTCTTTGTTTTTCTTTCTTTCTGACTGTCTCTCTTTCGTGCTTTCTGCATTTCTTTCTTTCTATATTTCATTATTTCTTTCTGTCTCTGTCTTTCTGCGTTTCTTTCTTTGTGTTTCTTCCTTCTACATTTCTTTCTTTCTTGCTTTGTCTTTCTTTCTGCGTTTCTTTCTTTTATTCTGCACTTCATTCTGCATTTCTTTCTGTCTTTCTTTCTGCGCTTCTGTGGCCACAGACTTAATTATAGATTGTTGAAAATAGAAGTTAGGAAACAGTAATTCTACCCCTTACCCATGCAGCCTGCATCAACTGATATTTGTAAGAGACTTTATAGAAAAATAAGCCCAACGTCAACTAGAATAAGTGGACCTGGCAACCGTGTTTGGTTCTGCTAGTGGTTTCCGTTAGAGCTCTACACTCTCTTGCGGTTACTTTTGCTTGTATGCTCAGACTGAGAAACTGATTGAGATCAGAGTAAGGGGATACATGCACTGAGAAATTCAGTTACTAAAGGTTAAAATCCAGCCATGTCTTAATCTGAATTCTAGGCCTTAATCTGACCTGAGAAATCGGAGTATGCTGCTACATCTTTTCTCTCTTTTGTATAACAATTGGAAGTGATGTAAGAGGAGAAGACTGACGTTTTTTAATGTATGGCTGGGCTAGAGATTGGAACATGCATAGGACATTTTAGGATCGCTGTTGCTGCTTCTTCTTTTTCTTCTTCTTCATATTCTAACACAGTCCAAACTGCTTTGCGTTGAAACAGTTGCATACAGCTGTGGTACGTGTTTTTGGAGTCGAGTAAATTTGCCATTCAGTCGTTCGGTTCAGTTTTTGGTTTTATGTTTGCTTTTGTTTGCAATCCCTGTAGTATTTTCTTCAGGAGCAGCAGGTCTAGTACTTCTTTTCGTTCCCTCATTTGACCAGCTTATCCTTGCTGGGGTTTGCGAATGAGCCAAGGGTCCAACACTTCTGTAATTTCTTGGGTGAAGGCTCAAGTGCCCCCTCGATGGAATGCCGGTCCTTCGACATTTACATTTTGAACTGGATCCCCCAGGAACTACCATTACTTTACCATTACTCCAGGAGCTTTATGATTCTTATTAATTATCATTATTATTATTAATATTATTATTATTATGATTATTAGTATTAGTATTAGTAGTAATAGTGTCCCTGCATTTCCAGTCTGTAAGGTGAATCCGGGTCAAACCAGATCCAGCTCAATATGTACAGATTTACTTCAGCAACATATAACTGGCTTGTCATGGATGGTGAGTCGGGCGTTTAATTTCCTAAAGGGGCCTCAATTGTGTGTGTGTGTGTGTGTGTGTGTGTATATGTGTGTGTGTGAGACCAAGATGAGAAAGAGCAATGAAGCAGTGAGAGAGATGAGGGCCAGATGAAGATGGACAGCTGCCCCGTGTCATTCTGCAGAAAGTGGGAGGGGTAGGAGAGAGTGGGCGGGGCTTAGTGACAGACCGGGGCCAGCTGAGTCGCATCTTATTAATATTCTGATGTCATGCTCGGTCGATCCTCCGTCCCCTCCTGCTTTAGTGCATTTACAGGATCACTCTGTGACATCATCCCGTCTCGCTCACGACCATTTCTCCTTTGCTCGTCCTTTGGCCCACTACCTCTCTTTTCCCTCTCTTAAATCTCCTAAATTAAATTCTCTGCTCTGTGAAAATATAATTAAGTCGTTTATATTTCTCTATATCATTCTATAAAATCCAGAAGCACCTGGATATACTTACAGCCAGATATGTATTATTGTTACTAATAATAACAACAACACTACTACTAATTATTATTATTATTAATCTCGAAACGATTCTTCATATTGGTTAACGATTCTTTAAATTACAGTATACTCCCAATCAATCAGTTAAACAGTCACTCTATTTAAACCCAGAGTGCATTAAGCGTGACCCTCATTTCCATTATGGCCACTCATTTTACTAAGCAACGGGACTGAAAATAATAAATAAATGGTTATTATTAAACAGTATGGCAAAGAAGTTAAAATATGACCACATGCTTAATTACAGAATGTTAAAAAAAAAAAAAATTAGGAATCTAAAAAATGAATGGAAGATACATAAGGGCTGACAGATAAAAAAAATCAATAATCAGTAATAATAAAGTAAGTCAGTCAAATAAATGAAAAGGCTAAAAGGGAAATAAAATAAGAATGATAATAAAAGTAAAAATAGATAACAAACAATAATAGAAATCAGTTATTTCTGCCTTTCTGTCTTTCTGCATTTGTCTCTTACTTTTTCTTTCTTTTTTCTTGTCTGTGTGTCTTTCTTTCTTTGTTTCTTTCTTTCTTTGTCTTTCTGCATTTCGTTCTTTTTCTCTTCGTCTTTCTTTCTTTCTTTCTTTTTTTCTTTCTTCTTGTCTGTCTATCTTTTTTCTTTCTTTATGTCCTTTTTTCTGCATTTCGTTCTTTTTCTCTTCATCTTTCTTTCTTTCTTTCTTTCTTTCTTTCTTTCTTTCTTATGTGCCTATGACCACAAATGTAATTATAGAATGTTGAAAAGTAATAATCATTAAAATAAAAGTAAGTAGATAAAATAACTGAAAAAGGTAAAAGCAAAATAAAATAAGAATTTAAATACAAATAGAAAATAAACAATAACAGTGAATAATCATAAATAATAGTAAAATAATATTCAAAAAGGTTTTTAATACAAACACAATTTCTATTATTATTATTATTATTATTATTATTAATAATAATAATAATAATAATAATAATAATAGTAATAACAATGCAAAATAAACAAGTAAAAAAAGGTAAAAAAAAAACAAAAAGTAAAAAAAGGGACTGTAGTAGCCTAGTGGTTAAAGTGCAGGACTATGGACCAGAAGGTCCAGGGTTCAAATCCCACCTCTGCCAAGCTGCCACTGTTGGGTCATTGAGCAAGACCCTTAACCCACAATGGCTTGGATTGTAAGACTGTACCAATTGTAAGTCGCTCTGGATAAGGGCGTCTGCTAAATGCTGTAAATGTACATGTAAAATAGGTTAGAAAAAGTGGCGATAGACACCCTGTGGCTTGTGATTTGTACCGGTGTTTTGCTTCCTGTGTGTGAACTGGATCTCACATGGAAGAATGAGAATCACACCATAGATCATGAAGGTCATGCCGTAAGAGACGGAAAATAAAATATAATTCGATGCTTGCTCAGCGTCTGGCAGGATCGTCTGGCACCGGCCGTACACTTGTCTTGGAGCAATGATCTTAATAGGCACGTGGAAGCCAAGAAACCAATTTCTGAAGAAAGTTTTAGTACTGTAAAGTCCGTAAAACACGACATGACGTCCTGCAGAAAATCAGCTGGATGTTTTTATTGGATTTTTATTCAGAGTGAGTCGGATGTTGTGTTTCTGCCATTTCAGAGCCATTTCGGAACGTGTTTGAATTCATCAGGCACAAAACAGGTCCTGTCTTTAGATCTCTAGTATTGGTGACTCATGTTTGTGTACCGGGGGAGGCCTCTCAGAAGATTGTCCCCTGGCTGTGCATCAGCGACCCCTGCTGGCCCTGCACTGGACTGGCCTTGGGAGGACTCGGGCTCAGAAACCACTTTTCTGAAAGGGATTCCTGTCCAGTTCAGTTCAGCTGATGATCAGAAAATCGATGAGATTGTTTTATCTTTAACCTGCCGTGACCTTACACACCACGGACATGACTTCTGATTTATGGTACAGCTTGTGTGTTTTTTTTTTGTTTTTTTTGGGAGGTTTTTTTTTTGGGGGGGGGTTTGGGGGGGAGGAGTTTGGGGGTTGGGGGTGGGTATGGGTGTTTTGGGGGTTTGATTTATTGTCCAGCTTGTGTGTCTGTGTGTGTGTGTGTGTGTGTGTGTGTGTGTGTGTGTGTGTTTTTGCGGGGGGGTGGGGGTTGTGTCTTAAATAACCCTCTGTGGGAGATGGTCCATTATAATATTAACCACTGGTCCAATGTTTTAGCACCAGGTTCAGTAACACCTGCTGTGCAATCCATTAATGCTGTGTGTGTGTGTGTGTGTGTGTGTGTGTGTGTGTGTGTGTGTGTGTGTGTGTGTGTGTGTGTGTTAGGGCAGATCTTCACTGAGTCTAATAGCCTGACCATCATCACCAGTCATTCTTCTTCTTTTTGAAAAACTGCTTCCTTCTGTTTTACTTTTTTCTCTCTTTATTTGTTTCTTTCTGTTTTTCTGTCTTCCTCCTTTCACTTTTTCTTCTTTTCTTGCTTTATTTCTTTGTCTATTCTGCATTTCATTCTGTCTTCTGTCATTCTTTCTTTTTTTTCTTTTTTTGTCTTTATTTCTTTGTCTCTTATGTCTTTGTTTTCTGTCATTTCTTTCTTTCTTTCTTTCTTTCTTTCTTTCTGTCATTTTGTCCTTCTGTTTTTCTGCCATTGATTCTTTCTTTTTCTGTTTTCCTTTCTATTTTGGTGTTTATTTCTGTTTTTTCTGTCTTACTGTCATTCTTTCTTTTTCTGTTTGTCCTTCTTTCTTTCTTAGTTTCATTCTGCATTTCTTTCTTCTTTTCTGTTTTTGTCTGTCTTTCTTTCTGTCATTCTTTCTCTCTTTTTCTTTCTTTCTTTCTGGTTTTCTTTCTTTCTTTCTTTCTTTCTTTATTTATCCGGCTGTCTTTCCTTCTATTTCTGTCTTTAATTCTTTTTCTCTCTTACTGTCATTCTTTATTTTTCTGTTTATCTTTTTCTTTTTCTGCATTTCTTTCTGTCCTTCTTTCATTTCTGTTTTTATCTGTCTTTCTTTTTTTCTTTCTTTCTTTCTTTCTTTCTTTCTTTCTTTCTTTCTTTCTGTATTTCTACCTGTCTTCTGTCACAATTTATTTCTTTCTTTTTCTGTCTTTATTTCTTTCTTTCTGTTTTTCTGACATTTTTTCTGTCTGTCTTTCAGTCTTTCTTTCTGCATGTTTCTGTCTTTATCTTTATTTTTTTCTGGATTCCTGCATTTTTCCTCTTTCTTCTGTCATTCCTTCTCTTTCTGCATTTCTGCATGTCTTTCTTCTTTTTCTGTTTGTCTTCCTATCTATTTCCTATATATTTTGGTCTTGCTCCCTTTCTTTCTTTCTGACTTTCTGCAGTTCTCTTTTTTCTTTCTTCTCTTCTCTCCTTCCTTCTTTCCATCTCCAGAAGTTGACTTGTACAGATTTACAGTTTCATTACAGCAGAACCTTTTACAGAACCGGCTCTGTACGGCGTTTCCTCAGCGTCCTCCATCCAAAAGTTTGGTGATGTGTTATTGGATAGAACCTCTAACTCTGTCTGCTCTGACCAAAACAGTCCCGGATCCTTAACAGCGGCCTCAGTGCTGCTTAGTACCGGTACTCGGAACGGTTCTGGAAATGCCTCCTAAAGAGAACAGTACTAACAGGATGTGTGTGTGTGTGTGTGTGTGTGTGTGTGTGTGTGTGTGTGTCTGTGTCTGTGTCTGTGTGTCTGTGTCTGTGTCTGTATGTGTGTCTGTATGTGTGTGAGAGAGAGAGTTGAGTGCTTTATGTTTTATTTATACACAGGTCACTTGGGGTGTGTGTGTGTGTGTGTGTGTGTGTGTGTGTTTGGAGAGATGGATTGAATGAGGTATGAGTTTTCAAGCTCTCAGCTTAATTAAACAATACGTTTGTAGAAAAACAGCTTATGCAAATATCGATAAACAGAGATTAGGGACGCGTTCATCCATCCATCCCTCCGTCCGTCCGTCTGCTGCCGCCGCCGTGGTAACGAGCTCACATCGCCATAACGACGGAGTGCAGGAGACTGAGAATTATGGGAATCGGCCCGATTATGGGTTTGAGAGTCATGATCGGGGGCTGAGGTTGTTTGTGTGTGTGTGTGTGTGTGTGTGTGTGTGTGTGTGTGTGTGTGTGTGTGTGTGTGTGTGTGTGTGTGTGAAGTAAAGAAAAGACGGATAAAGGATGATAGATGGACAGAGATTTTCTCTCTTTTATGCTATTAGCTGTCAATCGATTATAGAGGTCGTGTGAAGGGCTCTCTCTCTCTCTCCCTCTCTCTCTCTCTGTTTTTGTGTCTCTTCTCTTTCCATTTCTTTTTGTCTGTTGCTCATTTTCTGTCGCTCTGTCTCTATTGTTTCTTTCTCTGTTTTTTATAGATGTTTTTTGGACTGGAATTAAAACAACAGGCAATGAAACATAACCTGTGCATACACACACATTTCTATCTTTCTTTCTTTTTTTTTATTCTTTCTTTCTGAATTTTTTCCCTTCGTTTCTTTTCTTCTTCTTTCTTCTTTCTATTCTTGTTGGCATTTCTTTCTTTCTTGTGATACAGCTACAGAGATCCTCAGTCAGTCCTGGCCTCTGAGTTTGTTATTCTCCCTTGGGTCCCTCACGTGCTCTGAGATCCAAAGCCCTATGTTGGTTAATTGGTGTGTCTAAATTGCCCACAGTGTGACAGAGTATGACTAGCACTGATATAACGTGGGGTAATTGAGACTCTTTTTTATGTTTTTATTTCACACTCCTTCATTGAGGTGATAATAAAATTTGGGTGAGGTAATAGGGCGAACACACACACACACACACACACACACACACACACACACACACTCCACTGTCACTCCCCAGATGAGGGTAATTGATTAATTACACATGAAGCCACAACAGATCCAATTAGTGCACCTTATCACCTCGTTAGGGCGACAGCACACAGCGCGCCCCGAGCACCTTCTTCATCACCCTCATTCTTCTTCCTCGTGCATTCCAATTCATTACTCACCCCCTCGAGGTAGATACAGGTACTGCAAGGGGGCGCTGCATGGACTTTGATCTGTTTTCCTTTGTAACTTCTCTTTGTTTTTCTGCTTTCTATTTTCAAAATCAGCATAACTTTTCAGTCTTTAATTCTGAGAAGCCTGTTGGGGTGCAGAGATCTTCCTGTCTCAATTCTTCCTGCAGTTTCTCCTTCATTTCTCATTATGTCACTCTCTGATGTTCTCACTCTCTCTCTGTCTTTATGTTACGATTCTCGTTCCTTTTTTCTCTCTCTTCGATCTAGTTCGTTCCTTTTTCCTTTTCATGGTGATGATCTCGTCCTTTTTCCTCTCTCTGGTTATGATCTCGTTCCTTTTTCTCTCTTGGTTAGTGATCTCGTTCCTTTTCCTCTCTTGGTTATGATTCTCGTTCCCTTTTTCTCTCCTTGGTTATGATCTAGGTCTTTTCCTTTCTCTGGTTTGAATCTCGTCCTTTTTCCTGGTTATGAATCTCGTTCTTTTCCTGTATCTGATTATGATCTCGTTCCTTTTTCTGGTTATTGATCTCGTTCCAGTTTCTTTTCTTTCCGGGTTATATATCGTTCCTTTTTTTCCTTTATCATGGTATGATCTCGTCCTTTTCCTGACTTTATGATTCGTTTATTTTTCTATCTCAGGTTATGATCTTGTTCCTTTTCTATCTCTGTTAGATCTCGTTCCATTTTTTCTATTATGGTTATGATCTCGTTCCTTTTTTCCTCTCTCGGTTATGTCTCGTTTCTTTTTCTCTCGCTGGTTATGATATCGTTCATTGTTCTTTTCCTTTCCTGGTTATTGATCTTTCCTTTTTCCTCTCGATGGTATGATGCCGTTTCTTTGTTCTCTCTCTGGTTATGATTCTCGTAATTGTTCACTTTTCCTTTTCATGGTATGATCTCGTTCCTTGTTCCTTTTCCTTTTCCTGGTTATGATATCGTTTCTTTTTCCTCTATATGGTTCTGATCTCGTTCCTGTTCTTTTCCATTTCCTGGTTATGATCTCGTTCCTTTTTCCTCTCTCTGTATGATCTCGTTCCTCTTTCCTTTCTCTCTGGTTATGATCTTGTTCCTTTTTCCTCTCTCTGGTTATGATGTCATTCTTTTTTTCTTTCTCTCTTTTTCTTTGGTTATGATCTCGCTGCTGTTTCCTTTCTCTGTTTTTATGATCTCGTTCCTTTTTCCTTTCTCTGATTATGATTTCATTTCTTTTTTCTCTCTCTTGTTACTCTCTCGTTCCTTTTTCTTCTTTCCAGTTATGATCTCTTTCCTTTTTCTTTTCTTCTCTCTGTCTCTGAATGTCTCACTTTGGCCTTCTGTCTTTATTTTAATGTTTCTCTGTCTCTTTCTCTCTGCTTGTGTCTCAGCTTTTCTCTCTGTTATTTCGATTTTTGATGTTCAGTACGTGAATAAACACAGCTTGAATATACTTTAAGCTTACACACACACACACACACACACACACACACACACACACACACACTTGTAGGCTCTCTGTTCTGGTTTTCATTTCAACTTCATTCTGACTTCTTCACCTTTTTCATTTCCCCTCCATCACTTCCACTAAAACACACACACACACACACACACACACACTCGCTCCAATCTGGCTCTGGTGTTCTCCCTCCCCCTGTATTAAACCCACCTTCCTCAATGATTCCCCCCCATCACCCCTCTAGAAAAACATAAATACCAGTTTTCTATTACATCACCATGATGAAATCTGCAGCAGAACCTGATTAACATTGTGCTGTAGGGAACAAAAGACAGTGTGTGTGTGTGTGTGTGGTGTGTGTGTTGTGTCGCACCAAGAGTGAGACGTGTTTATTGGTAATTACAGATGTGTGGAAGATGCAATTACACCGGGTAGCAAGAAGTGTACAGTTCGGCTTTAACTCGGACCGGGTATGTGGTTCCTGGGTGAAATGAACTAAAACGTTGTGTTGAATGGGGACGAGGCAGCCCGGGCGAATTTAGGAGGTCTTTTAATGAGTTTGGGAACCCTTTTTACAGAGCCTGCGTAAAAAGAGACGGCGCGTTTCTGGAATTGACCGATCTGTTGTTCTTCCTGATGTTTAAAACCACTGCTTTATCTTATGCAGGCAACAGGTTACCGTTCATTTTCCACTGTTGCGATCGTCCAAAATGGGTCCTCGTTTCTAAGGTTTCTTTCTGATCTGAAAGCTGCTGAACGCCGAGCTATGCACCCTGCCTCTTATTTCTCCTCGAGCTTGCATATGTGGATAAAAAGCATAGCGCGTAGGTCACCAGACACTGGACATACTAACGGTCAGGCTTGATAAATAAGCACTGCTTTGCTTAAAAACAAACTTTTTTTAAACGCTCGAGCAGAGCAGCGCATACAAGACATTTTTTCTTACACTTGAAAGGATAAAGGCGGACGACGTTAAAGTGCAGGATGCAAATTAGAGTGCTGCAAAAGTCTGCGTCTAAGTCTGCGTCTAATGCATTTAAAAAGAAATTAGACAAAAAACTCCAACGTTCAGGCAAAAAGCCTTTGGTTTGTACGATATAAACCCCTGGCAAGGTAGAACCTGTCTCCTCTCTGCTTATGATCTTGTTCCTTTCTCCTCTCTGCTTATGATCTCGTTCATTTTTCTTTTCTCTGCTTATGATCTCGTTCATTTCTCCTCTCTGCTTATGATCTCATTCCTTTCTCCTCTCTGCTTATGATCTCGTTCCTTTTTCCTTTCTCTGCTTTTGATCTCGTTCCTTTTTCCTTTCTCTGCTTATGATCTCGTTCATTTCTCCTCTCTGCTTATGATCTCGTTCCTTTCTCCTCTCTGCTTATGATCTCGTTCATTTCTCCTCTCTGCTTATGATCTCCTTCCTTTTTCTTTTCTCTGCTTATGATCTCGTTCCTTTCTTTCTCTGCTATGATCTGTTCATTTCTCCTTTCTCTCTGCTTATGATCTCGGTTCCCTTTCTCCTCTCTGCTTATGATTCGTTCCTTTCTCATCTCTGCTTATGACTCGCTCCTTTTCCTTTCTCTTGCTTATGATCCGTTCCTTTTTCTTTCTATGCTTATGATCTCGTCCTTTCTCTTTTCTCTCTGCTTATGATCTCGTTCCTTTCTCCTCTCTGCTTATGATCTCGTTCCTTTCTCCTTTCTCTCTGCTTATGATCTCGTTCCTTTCTCCTCTCTGCTTATGATCTCGTTCCTTTCTCCTCTCTCCTTTTGATCTCGTTCCTTTCTCCTCTCTCCTTATGATCTCGTTCCTTTCTCCTCTCTGCTTATGATCTCGTTTCTTTTTCCTTTCTCTCTGGTTACATTTTCATTCCAAAAATTCAAAAATGGTTGATCCTAGATTGAAAACCTCAAGGGTGGAATCATTACGCTATGATCTGCATGCTGTGGTTAAATAAAAAAAAAAAACGTGGTTTGGTCTGTCTGACCAAAGTGGCGCCCCAAAAATAAGTGCATCACAAAAAAATCGAACGTTAGATTAATACAAGCAGCGTCTAATCTCTGAAGAGCTTTTTGGGTCCTGTTTGGAAGGTGGTGCAAACCATGCTTAATAGATACTAACAGGACTAATTTGGAGGCACAGCTGGGCAAAGCAGATGCAGGTGCACATAATCAGAGGGTGTGGATGGGGTGCAGCTGGGGCACGAACTAAAAGGAACCGGGCTGCAGCAAGATATGCCGAGGGAGGGAGAGGGAGAGAGTGTGTGTGTGTGTATGTGTGTGTGTGTGGTGGTGGGGGGGGGGGGTTAATCAGAAGAATCCTTATTACGTTGGGGTGCTTTAATTAACGTTGATTTAAATTGCCTTTTATTAACAACAAAGGCTGTCGGGATTCGTTTTCAATTAGCTGTGTCACCTGACAGTGGGCCGTTCTGTGGAAACACACACACGCGAGCACACACAAACACACACACACAACACACACACCGCACCACACACACACCTACGTGAAATTACACAAGACACAAAATCAGTCCCACATTAAAACATATCCCACAATGCACTGTGACGATGACATTATCTATTGAATGTCCCTGAAGCCAATAGTTTTCTGTTGTGGTGTAGCGTTCAAACGTTTATGTTCTGTAATTTAAACCTTTTTATTTCATTTTTTAATGCAGATGAGGGCAGGTTCACAATTCAGCTTAAGGGTGATTTTGATTGGTGGTTTCCTTTTCTGGGGATTGTGGGTAGTGTAGTACTTCACTGGTAATGTAGTGTAAGCCAGTTATCCCTGGCGAAACCCGGTTCTTCTTTAGTTAGGAAATAAGCCTGTGTTATTGGACGATGTTAAGATGTTTGGGTTAATTAAAGGCATTTATGGTTAAATAATTGATAAATTAGAGGGATTTTATCCTAACGCTTTGTTTTATGATCAGTATTTCTATAAATATGACTAATTTAGTGCGTGTGTAAGTTTTTATTCCTCATCCGTTACTAAGTTTGAATCATGTGTGGATTTTCCCCTAAACCACACAACCAAAAAAACAGAAAAACAACACTCACAAACCAAAAAAAACAAACAATAAAAAAAAACACAAGAAAAAAACCTAAAAAAAAACGAAAACCAAACAAAAAAAAAAAAACATTCCACAAAAAAAAGATAAAAAACAAAAATCAATAAAAACACAAAATTAAAAAACAAAAAAACAATAAAAAAAAAAACTCTAACCACACACAATAAAAAAACTCACCACACCCATAAAAAAAAAAAAAAAAACAAAAAACAAACAAAAAAAAATAAAAAAAAACCCAAAAAAAAAACCACCAACAAACACAGAAGACAAAAAACAAAAAAAAAAGCAAAAACCAAAACATACTACTCCGACAAAAAACAATCAAAAACAAAAAGGAAAATAAAAAGACAAACAAAAATCAACCTACACAAATAAAAAAATAAAACAAAAACAAAACAAAACACATAACTACGGACGCCAATACCAAAAAGAAATAAACCACAACTACAACACAAACCACCAAAACCAAACATCAAAAACAACTAAGCCCGGTATCTAAGGCATGCACACCAAAAATGCTAAACCCTTTTCAACCACTTTTTCAGTTCCAAACTTACATCCATTATTCCCCACAGTAAAACAAAACCAACTCCCTTAACAAAAACAAAAACAAATTTCCCCCACCCCCCCACCTTCCACAAAAAACAAAGTTAGTTGGGTGTTGGGGGGGGGGGGTGGGGGGTTGGGTTGGGTGGGGGTGGTGTGGGTGTTGTAGGGGGGGTGTGGTGGGGGGGGTGGTGACCCGCGAGGTTTGGGGGTGGGCGTGTGGTGTGGACAAAAAAAAAAAAAACAAAACAAAAACAAACAAACAAAAAAAACAACCACAAAAAAAAAAAAAAAAAAAAAAAAACAAACCAAAACAAAAAAAAAAAAAACCAACAAAAAAAACAAAACACAAAAAACAAAACCAAAACCAAAAAAAAAAAAAAAACAAAAACAAAAAACAAAAAAAAAAAACAACAACACCAAAAAAAAAAACCAACAAAAAAACAAAAAAAAACCCAAAAACAAAAAAACAAAAACAACAAAAAAAAAAAAAAAAAAAACAAAACACAAAACCAAAAACAAAAAAAAAAAAAAAAAAAAAACAAAAAAAAACAAAAACAACCACACACCGAAACCCAACAAAAAAAAAAAAACAACAAGCTGATTAATGGATAAACTGAATTTGTGGCATTTCCCTCCTGCAGCTGGGTGCCAATTTACGTACCGTATGGTCCGGGGAACGCCGCTCTGCCTAAGTGGCCCGTTAAATTAATCTGAAAAGGAACAAAAGATCGGAGATCCTACAGACGTTTATATTAATAATGTTCAAGATTACTTTGTGGAGCTCTAGTTATCTAGATCCCACAGATGTGTGGTTCCTGGACTGTGTGGAATTACCTCTGAATTGTGGGGTCTGGACTCTGAAGGCCAGTGTGTGTTCTTACGGAACCTTGCAGGCCCCAGATGTGTGATTCCTGGACCATGAAGACTCCGGATAGGTGGTTCCATGGTTGAATGCCTCCAGAGTGTGGTTCCTGGGACATGAAGGCTCGTCCTATGTGTTGGTTTTGGATGCTGAAGGCTCCAGATGTGTAGTCCTGGATCCTGAGGCCAGTGCGTGGTCTTGAACCATGAGGACCCCCGGTGTTGGTTTCCTGGACTCTGAAAACTCTGAATTGTGGTTCCTGGACCCTGAGAAGACCCATAGATCTATGGTTCCGGAAGCTGAAGGCCATTGTGTGGTTTTGGACCTTGAAGCCCCCAGGTGTGTGAGTTCCTGGACCATGGAGACTCCTAGATGTGTGGTTCCATGGGAATTGTGAAGACCCTGGCTGTATATTTTTTGGACCTTGAAGGCTCAGATGTGTGGTGCTTGTTATTCTGAATGCCCCGGATGTGTGGTCCTGGACCTGAAAGGGCTCACTAGGTGGGGTTTCTGGCCCTGAAGGGCTTTCTATATGTGTAGTTCCTGGATCCTGAAGGACAGTTGTGTGTGGTTTCTTGACCATGAGGACCCCAACAGATGTGTGATCCTGGACTCTGAAAACCTCTGAATTGTGGTCCTGGGGGACCCTGAAGACCCATAGATTGTGTTTCCTGGACTATGAAGGCCAGTGTGTGTTTTGGCCATGAAGCCCCAGATGTGTGATTCCTGGACCATGGAGACTCCTAGATGTGCGGTTCCTGGATCGTGAAGACCCTGGATGTATGGTTTTGGGACCTTGAAGGCTCCAGATATGTGGTTGCTGTACCCTGAATGCCCCAGGATGTATGGTTCCTGGACACTGAAGGCTCCCTACGTGTGGTTTCTGGACCCTGAAGGCCCCAGATGTGTGATTCCTGGACCATGGAGACTCCTAGATGTGCGGTTCCTGGATCGTGAAGACCCTGGATGTATGGTTTTGGGACCTTGAAGGCTCCAGATATGTGGTTGCTGTACCCTGAATGCCCCAGGATGTATGGTTCCTGGACACTGAAGGCTCCAGATGTGTAGGTTCCTGGACCCTGAAGGCCAGTGTGTGGTTCTTGAACCCTGAGGACCCCAGATGTGTGGTTCCTGGACTCTGAAAACCTCTGAATTGTGGATCCTGAACCCTGAAGAACCATAGATGTGTGGTTATTGGACAATGAAGACCTCTGAATTGTGCATCCTGGACCCTGAAGACCTCTGAATTGTGGTTCCTGGACCATAAGACCTTTGCCAGGCTGAACCCCAGGCTGGGTTCGCAGTGCAATGGACTGGCACCCTGTCCAGGAATTCTGGGAAAGGCTCTGGAGCCCTCAATGACTTCAACCAGGATGACTAAAAAGAAAAGAAAATCATTCAGTAACACCAAAGACGTTTATTTCTCTTCCACCAACCTTTATAGTTGGTGCCATGAAGTCTGGTCATATAACCAAACCTGAAACTGCTCCTGAGTCCAATGTTGGTTATTTAGAATACTTGAGATGCCCAGCATTGATTCATGATCTCAGGTTTTGAGGTTCTTCTACTGAAACCTGATCCATGATTGTGATCTGTTGTCGCTCCTTGATGCTTCCTCCCTCGTCCTCACACTGTCCTACTTCGGCCCATCCCGTTGTGAGCGTGCCTATCGACCCCCATGGACTAGCCGATCGCCAGCTGAGTGTGCCTGCGATGTGAAATAATGGTGCGTGAAATACACGGAGACCCCGGGCCCTCGGGCGGCAGTGGAACGGGCGCCTCGTCCCGATCTAACAGCGTGATGATTGATAGCTGTCCAAAACTGTGACAGAAACTCCGAAGACTGCACTTCAGTAATCAGTTAAAAAGTTGGACGTGAAAAATGAATCTTTTTTCTCCACACCAAACACACACACACACACACACACACAGACACCACACACACACACACACACACACACACTGACACTGAACTGAACTGAACTGAAACAAAGTGAAGGAGATGGATGTGCTTCCAGTCTCATCCAGACTGCTGATGGAGTTTAACTGCAAATGAGCAGTTCCTTCAAAAACTCATACAGACTTTTAATGGACAGTTTGTGTCTGAAGCCACAGAGTCCAAGTAAGGACACGACCGATTTGGGAGCCTCTGGTGAGGCGGAGCACCGACCTGAGCGACTACCTGACCTGACCTTATTACATTTTGACACGACCTGGACACGACACGACACGACCAGGAGCCTAACCTCCGGGAAACGCACATCGAGGGAAACATAACAGACCTCCGGTGCAGTGGAACCATAGACCTTACATCAGCACCAGGAAACCACTGACTTACTGGACCCTCAAGGATGTGTGGTTCCTGGAGCATGAATATCCCAGAATATGTGGTTCCTGGACTCTCCAGAATGTGTGGTTGCTGAAGCGTAAAGGCCGGTTTGTGATTGCTGGACCCTGAAGACTCCCAAATTTGTGGGTCCTGGACCTTGAACGTCTCTGGATGTGTGGTTCTTGGACCCTAAAGACCCATAATTGTGAGGTTCCTGAAGCCTGAAGGCCAGTGTGTGTTTCCTGGGCAATGAAGACCCCAGATGTGTGTTTGCTTGGCCCTGAACATCCCATAGATCAGTGGTTTCTGGACACTAAAAAGCCCCAGATGTGTGGTTCCTGCACCCTGAATATTCCCGAATATGTGGTTCCTCAACCCTGAAGGCCCCTGGATGTGTGTTTCATGGACCCTGAAGACTCCTGGATGTGTGATTGCTGGAGCCTTAAGGCCAGTGTGTGGTTCCTAGACCCTGAAGACCCCTAGATCTAAGATTCCCAGAACTTGAAGGACCCAGAATGTTTGGTTCCTGCATTTCTTTTTTTTTTTTCATTTGCATTTTCCGTATCGTCCCAACTTTTTTCTGATTTGGGGTGGTAAGTCTAGGACCAACATGACCTACTTGGGCCAGTGGTGACGTGTTCATAGTCTTGCATTTGTGTAGCTACGTGTCGAGATCTTGCATGCTTTTTTTGTAAGAATAGAGGTTGTGTTGACGTTCTCAGGTTCCACTGGGATACATCGTGTTTCTTGGACTTCTGATCTAATTATGGACCTACGTTCTCATGAAATCTGCTCAAAGGAGAAAGGGGTGTGTGTGTGAGAGAGAGAGAGAGAGGAGATCGAGCACACAGTGTGTGTTTGGTGAATGGAACAGGCAAGGCTCCCTGTTTTTGTAAATGTTTTTTTCCTTCCCAAACTTCTGAATTGTATTTACTTTTCGAGCAGGATCTCTCCATCTTCCTCTCTCTTTTGTTCTCTCACACGCTCTCGTACTCTCTCTCTACAAGTTACGAAGAAAACTCATTTGTTTGAGATGGGCTTCTTGATTCACTGACCATGAAATGTGTGTGTGTGTGTGTGTTGGGGGGGTGAAGAGAATAGGAGATGGGCTGCTGTACACCATTAGGAGTCATATGAGCGGAACCCTCTGGTGCGACACACAAAAATGGTTTCTGCACAAGCGCAGTTTGTCCGTGACACACAAAACAATCTATTGCATCTCACACACAAAAACACACACACACACGTTGTCTCAGTACCTGTTGCACAGGACCCTAACGGGACAAAATGAATCTCACACGGGTTATTAATGCGCATTGTTAAGCCATCCTTTAAAAAATAGTTTCCTCACAGCTTTTGCTGATGGGTCCCAGTTCAAGGAGGTCCTGAGAGTGTATAACCTGTCCTGATGTGAGCTTTATAGTGTCAGTAATATATAATGTTGCACATTGGAGTTTAAGAGTGTACATATTTGATGATGTATACGTTCTATCCTTGGCTCCTCTCTGTGGACTCTGAGAGCTGACAAACTGGAGCGTCCTGTCTCTCAGACTGCATGCATGAGCGCCTTAGACCAGGGAAAAGTGAATTGAGAATAGTTTGAGAGAGAGAGAGTGGGAGAGTGAGAAAGAGGGAGAGAGAGAGAGCGCCAGAGAGTTGGTCACGCCTGGAGCTTCACCCCATTCATGGTGCAGGAGAGGAAACGTGGACCTTAATGATAACTCAGAGCTAAATGTGTGACCAACACGCACCCGTTACACACTACCGCCTGGCATAACGTGTGCCGTCTCACACACACACAGGCGGCGCGCTTCAGGTGTGACATCCGATTGTGTGGGTCGTGTGTTCTTATGTTACGGTCGCATCTTTAAGCTTTCCCTTCCCTTCTCTGATTACATTTTTTTTAAATCGCTCTATCATCAACAGAGGAGTAAACTTCTGCTCTTAGGTTGGTTTGGGGGGGGGGGAACTGGCAACCCTGCGCCTGGCCTACCCTGGCATAGCTGGGCACAGACACAGATTTCTGTGCAGTAGTGTTATTTAAGCTCCTCCTTAATCTTTTAATCTTTAAATGTTTTACACAATACAAGAAACGTACATGTTCTTTTGAGTTGTTTTCACTCGGTTATTTAAGCTACGGTCAAGCTGCGTTAGAACATTTTGTTTACAATTTTAAACTTTTTAGTTGTAGGGGACTAAAGTTTTTTTTTGGCGGGGGGGGGGGGGGGGGTAGAATGGAAAATGCATATTAAAAGAAAAACAGCGTTTCTTACATTTCATTTGACTTTTATTTTATGGCAGACAGTATGAACCTGAGATATTTCATTTCATTTGTTAGTAAACATCCATTCCTGCATGCCAAGCCTGCAGCACATTCCAAAAATAGTTGGGAAGGGGGCAATTTAGAGCTAGTAATGAGGTAACAAAAATGATGTGAAATGATGGAAAGCCTGAGTCTTTGAGGAGTAAAGATGATCAGAGGATCTCTAGTTTATCACCAAATGTTTAAAAACAATGTTCCTCAAAGAAAGGCTGGAAGGGAGTTATATATTTCTCCCTCTGCAGTGCATAATATCATTAAACCATTCAAGGAATCTGGAGGATTTTCAGTGTAAAGGGTAAGGGTACAAGCCTGAACTGAAGAGGGGTGATCTCCACTCCCTCAGACGGCACTGCATCAAGAACCGTCATTCATCAATAGCTGATAGAACCACATGGACAAGGGATTACTTTATGAAACCTTCATCAAGCTCTACAATACAGAGTTACATTCACAAATGCCTCTTAAAACGTTACTGTGCTAAAAAAGAAGCCTTATGTTATAACCATGTCCAGAAGCGGCGTAGACTTCTCTGGGCTCGGAGGCATCTGGGAGGGGCCATCACACAGTGGAAATGGGGATTGTGTCTTGGGTTCAAGATGGATGCAACGGGTTCATACTGTCTGCAATGAAATAAAAATTAAAGGAAATGTAAGAAACACTGTGTGAGTTTTTTATATGAATTTTCCATACTGTCCCAACCTTTTCTGTGACCCTGAATGAAATGGACTATTCAGCTTTTGTTGTTGATACTTAAAAATATACAGGAGCGTAAGGAAAGAGAGGAAAGCAACAACGAATGGTGGCGACTCAAAGATGGTCCTGATATTGACATAAACTGTTTATTATTTTTGCTCTTTTGTGATTATTATCTAAAGAAACTGGTTAAGCTTCTGTGTTCGGTTACAATCTAGTCCAAGAAAACAATTTTGGAAAAATCATGCTCCGGCCTTAAATTTGCAGTCTGATATTTTGGGCCCGATCGGCCAGCCCTGAGCTCGATTTGTGGAACATAAAACCTGTCGTACGGTTCAGCGGCTGAGAGAGAGAAGCGGTTGATGTAACGCTGAAGTTTCCCCGGTCGAGTGACCACGGAGCGTGATGAAGTGACCTGAGATCGATGATCTCGCTCTGCATCTCTCACCCAGCCGCCCACACCGGCAGCACTTTGTTTTAACGAGCTCCCATTAATACTGGCCAAAGTCGTTTAATGTAAATGCCAGCACCATAATTTGCGAGTGTGAGTGGGGTGTGTTCGAGTCAAGAAGAGAGATGTGTGTGTGTGTGTGTGTGTGTGTGTGTGTGTGTGTGTGAGAGAGAGAGAGAGAGAGAGAGAGAGAGAACAGATTGTTATTAGAGAAGGGGGGTGCCAAAACATTTGCACATAGTGCTCACGTTATCTGTGTAATGACAGTATGGATCAGGAACCTTAGAACTGTGTGTGTGTGTGTGTGTGTGTGTGTGTGTGTGTGTGTGTGTGTAGTCCTGATTGTGGTAATAATTTAGCCGTCAGTGTGTATCTCACACCTCCCAGTCGATCCGTCTTCTTCCTAACGTTCAGTCCTTCCTCTAACCTCCGTCCTCTTCTTCCTCCACCTTCATCCATCTGTCTGACCGACAGCAGCAGCACTAATGATACCCAGCACTCTGACACACACACACACACACACACACACACACACACACACACACTCAAACACCCTGACAACACACGGCATAAATAACAAAAAAGAACACAAGCAACAAATAACCTCCCTCCACCCTGTTACATGAAATCATAATAAATACAAATAAATCAATAAACCAAGGCCAGCTACAACTAATCTCATTCCTCTTTCCCTTTTCTGTTTTAGTTGATAACTCATAAAAATAAATAGCACATCTAATAATAAAAAACACAACTAACAGAGCCTGAATGAAGTGCGGTATTCAGCTTTTATTATTGACGCTTACAAAAAATGAATAGGAGCAAAAGAAAGGAAAGAGAAGGAATTCAAACAGACAGAAAAAATCCAAGCCCTGTCAACGTTCACACAAATGCTGTGCCTTTAAAATATTTGTATAAATATATGATTTACTCTTTTAAATACATCTGTATTGATGGTCAGTAAAATCTGTGGATTTTTGTTAAAAGCAACTTAAATTTGCATGTCAATATTTTTTTTTATAAACCCCTGAGCATAAAAATGAAAACAAACCGACAAGCAAGTACATAAAAAGAAGATAAAAATACATAAGTGAAAATCAAGCCCACAAAAAGAATCCACCCTCCACCCTCTCACAAACAAATGGAAAGAAAAATATAAAAAATATAGACGAGTAGTAGATACAACGTTGTCTAAAAGTAAAGCTTTCGTGTATTTCCGTTAATACAAAGCGAGTAAAGCGTTCACTGTATTACATAATAATTACTAAAATTAGTTTAAAGAATTACAATTATAATAAAATTAATTCAGATACATTAAAATAATAATAATAATAATCATCTCCATTGGATAAAAATAAAGTATTTATTAATTAAATAAAGCAAACACAATAACAGAGTGACTCGGGTTTGGTTATTTTGATTTAAAAAAAAAAAAATGAAAGAAAAGAAACTTGGGGTTTATATATATATATTTTGAAATAAAATATACAAATAAAATAAAACTACGTTAATGCAAAGCTATGTGCAAAAAAGGGACTAAAACATTCACTAAAATTAATTATTTTCAGTAATAATTGAATTATTAATGAAATGAAGCAAAACCAATAATGGAGAGACTCAGCCGTGGTTATTTTAATGATTAATTATTTAAAGAGTGGAAACGTTCTGGCAAAATCTCTAAAGCTACATCTGATCTTCTCTGGATTTTGGACGAGACAGGGCTGAAGGCGGAGGAACTATAATACTCCAACTCTTCACATCACCATATTTAAAGGTGGAATAGAACAAACAGAGCTTCCTGTTAAAAGCAGCTGATTTAAAAACATCCAGAACATGTGGAAGCACAGCGAAGAACTACCTGTAATGTTTCTTCTCTCTCTCTCTCCCTGTCTCCTCTGGCGCGTTTACATTTGGATTAGAATGCAGATAATAAAAGGGAGATGAAATGCTAATAAATAAGGTAAGGTTGAGGGTGCTGGAGCTGTAATAACGTTAACATGTATTAAATAAGAATAAAGATGATGGATGGAGGTTAGGCCTATTGCAGGAGGGCCGTCTCTCTCTCTGTCTGTGTCTCGGTGAGATAGAAATGTCCTCCGGCATTGCCTGAAGCTTTAACTGATCCAGCTCTCAGAGTCTTTATCGCGCTCTGATGAAGTGTAAACACGCAGAACGTACAGAAGGATTCGCTCTCGCTCCTACCTTCCTCCTGATTCCACCTGCTTGAGTTCACAGTAGAAACATGTCAGGATTTTATCTTCATCTTCATAAGTCGTTTACAAGCACTGCAGGATTTGGATATGGGGTGTACGTTGGTCTGACGGGTGGATGGATGTAGATGGCAATCAGGGTTAAGTCAGACTCCAAGCTCAACCATGGCCAAGACCAAAGAGCTGTCGAAGGACACCAGGAAGAAAATTGTAGACCTGCACCAGGCTGGAAAGAGTGAATCTACAATAGGCAAGCAGGTTGGAGTGAATTAATCAACTGTGGGAGCAATTGTAAGAAAATGGAAGACATACCAGACCATTGATAATCTCCCTCGATCTGGGGCTCCACGCAAGATCTCATCCCGTGGGGTCAAAATGATCATGAGAACGAGGAGCAAAAATCCCAGAACTACACGGAGGGACCTGATGAATGACCTGCAGAGAGCTGGGACCAAAGTAACAAAGGCTACCATCAGTAACACACTATGCCGAGAGGGACTCAGATCCTGCAGTGCCAGGTGTGCCCCCCTGCTTAAGCCAGTACATGTCCAAGCCCGTCTGAAGTTTGCCAGAGAGCAGGATGATCCAGAAGAGGATTGGGAGAATATCATGTGGTCAGATGAAACCAAAATAGAACTTTTTGGTAAAAACTCAAGTCGTGTTTGGAAGAAGAAGAATGCTGAGTTGCATCCCAAGAACACCATACCTACTGTGAAGCATGGGGGTGGAACCATCATGCTTTGGGGCTGTTTTTCTGCAAAGGGGACAGGACGACTGATCCGTGTTAAGGGAAGAAGGAACGAGGCCATGTATCGTGAGATTTTAAGCCAAAACCTCCTTCCATCAGTGAGAGCATTGAAGATGGAACGTGGCTGGGTCTTCCAGCATGACAAAGATCCCAAACACACCGCTCGGGCAACGAAGGAGTGGCTCCGTAAAAAGCATTTCAAGGTCCTGGAGTTCCCTAGGCAGTCTCCAGACCTCAACCTCATATAAAATTTGTGGAGGGAGTTGAAAGTCCGTGTTGCCCCAAAACATCACTGCTCTAGAGGAGATCTGCATGGAGGAATGGGCCAAAATACCAGCTACAGTGTGTGAAGACTTCTACCTGGTGAAGACGTACAAGAAACGTTTGACCTCTGTCATTGCCAGCACAAGTTGTGTTACGAAGTATTGAGTTGAACTTTTGTTACTGACCAAATACTTGTTGTCCACCATAATTTACAACTCGGTTCTTTAAAAATCCTACAATGTGATTTCCTAGATGTTTTTTCATTTTGTCTCTCATAGTTGAAGTGTATCTATGATGAAAATTACAGACCTCTCTCAAATTGCACAATCAGTGGCTGATTAAATACTTTTTACCTCACTGTAGATGGTGTAATTGTTGTAAGTAAATGAGTAAAATAATGGATGGAAATTCAAAATTCAGAGTACGGTTTCTGCTGAGTGTCCCTAAAACATTGAGTACAGTGGTGCTTGAAAGTTTGTGAACCTTTTAGAATTTTCTGTATTTCTGCATAAATATGACCTAAAACATCATCAGATTTTCACACAAGTCCTAAAAGTAGATAAAGAGAACCCAGTTAAACAAATGAGACAAAAATATTATACTTGGTCATTTATTTATTGAGCAAAATGATTCAATATTACATATTAGTGGGGGTCAAAAGTATGTGAACCTTTGCTTTCTGTATCTGGTGTGACTCCCCTGTGCAGCAATAACTGCAGCTAAGTGTTTCCAGTAACTGTTGATTAGTTCTGCACATCGGCTTGGAGGAATTTTAGCCCATTCCTCTGTACAGAACAGCTTCAGCTCTGGGATGCTGGTGGGCTTCCTCACATTAGCTGCTCGCTTCAGGTCCTTCCACAACATTTCGATTGGATTAAGGTCAGGACTTCCAAAACATGAACTTTATTCTGCTTTAACCATTCTTTGGTAGAACGACTTGTGTGCGTAGGGTCGTTGTCTTGCTGCACGACCCACCTTCTCTTGAGATTCAGTTCATGGACAGATGTCCTGACATTTTCCTTTAGAATTCTCTGATATAATTCAGAATTCATTGTTCCATCAATGATGGCAAGCCGTCCTGGCCAAGATGCAGCAAAATAGGCCCAAACCATGATGCTACCACCACCATGTTTCACAGATGGGATAAGGTTCTTATGCTGGAATGCAGTGTTTTCCTTTCTCCAAACATAACGCTTTTCTTTTAAACCAAAAAGTTCTATTTTGGTCTCATCCGTCCACAAAACATTCTTCCAGTAGCCTTCTGGCTTGTCCACGTGTTCTTTTTGGAGAGCAGTGGCTTTCTCCTTGCAACCCTGCCATGCACACCATTGTTGTTCATTGTTCTTCTGATGGTGGACTCATGAACTTAACATTAGCCAATGTGAGAGAGCCCCTCAGCCCTTCAGTTACCCTGGGGATCTTTGTGACCACAGCCTTGCTCTTGGAGTGATCTTTGTTGGTCGACCACTCCTGGGGAGGGTAACAATGGTCTTCCATTTCCTCCATTTTGTACACAATCTGTCTGACATGTGGATTGATGGAGACCAAACTCTGTAGAGATGGTTTTGTAACCTTTTCCAGCCTGATGAGCATGAACAACTCTTTTTCTGAGGTCCTCAGAAATCTCCTTTGTTTGTGCCATGACACACTTCCACAAACGTGTTGTGAAGAGCAGACTTTGATAGATCCCTGTTCTTTAAATAAAACAGGCTGTCCACTCACACCTGATTGTCATCCCATTGGCCATTGATTGAAAACACCTGACACTAATTTCACTGCTAATCCTAGAGGGTCACATACTTTTGCCACTCACTAATATGTTATATTGGACAATGTTCCTCAATAAATAAATGACCAAGTATAATATTTTTGTCTCATTTGTTTAACTGGGTTCTCTTTATCTACTTTTAGGACTTGTGTGAAAATCTGATGATGTTTTAGGTCATATTTATGCAGAAATATAGAAAATTCTAAAGGATTCACAAACTTTCAAGCACCACTGTACCTGCATTTGGATATGTTTACGTAACGGGGCACCAATTTACCGAGCAAATAATTGATAAGCGATGTTATAGGTACGATTTTTATGTGAATAAATCTGATGGGATAAGTCTCTACCTCAAAAGAATTCTAACGTTATAATAGCTGTGTTCTACCTGCTCCTGAATTTTGATACCATAATGAAATCAAACCTAACTCAAACTAATACTGTGTGTGTGTGTGTGTGTGTGTGTGTGTGTGTGTGTGTGTGTGTGCTGATTAGATCCCTGTTGTTCAGTGGAATTGAGAGAGATGGGGGGGAGCCAGTAGGTGTGTGAGAGTGTGTTTGTAATATAACGACTATTATAATAATCCAAACGCAGAGCCGTGTGTAAATATTATTTATCTCTATTTGACGTCTGACTACCTCAAAAATGGATTCTGGCACTAACCGAGGGCTGGGGAGCATAATTATTATTCTTTGAAAGTGTGTGTGTGTGTGTGTGTGTGTGTGTGTGTGTGTGTGTGTGTGTGTGTAAAACTAGCGTCTCGCAATACACACTCCACACGGCAGCCCATTTCATTCCCATTAACCACAGAGACAGAAAGATGGACAGAGAGAGAGAAGGGTGTAAACACTCTCACACATTCTCTCTCTCTCTCTCTCTCTCTCTCTCTCTCTCTCTCTCTCTCTCTCTCTCTCGCCCTGAGGGGGACGGTTTATATCATACTGTCCACTTGCTGCCTTTCCATTGCAACTTCCACTGCACTCGCCTCTCGCAAATCTCATTTGATATTTAAACCTGTGGAACGAGAGAGAGAGAGAGAGAGAGAGAGAGAGTGCAAAAGGGGACCCGGGGAGGGTGGAGGTAAAATACGATGAGAAGAGACAAGATGAAAACAAATGGAAAAAAAGAAAAGATGACAGAAGATGACTTGTATAAGAGAAAGGAAAATAAAAAGAGGAGCAGTGTTGTAGAAGGATGAGGAATTTTCGGATGGATGGATAAACTGATTGTGATTAATACAGAGGGGGGAACAAGTCACAAGCCGGTCATTCCCAACTCGGTACCTCGGTTCTCGTTGTTAATTCATTCCAGAAGGCAACGAGAACCGAGCAAATTTTTCCCATAAGGAATAATGTAAATTGAACGAATCCGTTCCAGATCCCCAGAAATTGAGTTTGGTTTTCTCAGGTCCTTGTTGTAGGACATTAAACCATTTTAAGCTTTGTTCACGTTGAGTGTTTTAGACTCTCCCTCTCTCTATCTCTAGCGTTTGAGCTAGGGGAGAGCAATGGGTCGAACCCGGGACACTGTCCACTGTCCCCCTAGGCTTGCTCAATTTGGGATTGGACGTAGTTATTAGGAGATAATCTAAACTTGTAAAGTTGCTTTGAGACAATGCTCCATTGTAAAAAGCGCTATATAAATAAATCTGACTTGACTTGACTTGACTTGACACTGCTGAAGCTCAGTATGATGCTGGCACTTGAGGTGTTGTTTTAGGTGTAACTTCCCTTACAAAAGATAAACTGCATTTAACCTTTCGTTTTCTCTCAAAGCAGAGCCATTTTTGAGCGCTTTTTGGCATCCATCTTCCTCTAATGCTGTAGTGGAGCGTATCAAAACAAAACTAGGCGATGACACACGTGATTACACGATGCACGTAGACACCTGGCAGGTAGACGCCTTCTTAATACAGCTGAGTTTTTGAAGCATAAAATGCCTAAGTAGGAGCCGATAAGTGGTTCCAAATTGGAACTTGGTTTCAATACCCAAACCTAGTGGAGGCGCTCGAGTCTTTTTGGGAGTCTTAAGGCCTTCTCACACAGACTGCGATTTTTACAGAATTAATTAAAAAATGGAAGCGATTTTTAACGTAGCCAGACCTTCGCTCCAAATGCGCTGTGTTTCTTTAAATCTTTTTTTTTTTTGCTTTCTTTAATTTCTCTTTATTCCCTTTACTTAATGTGCTGGAGATTTCTCTGCGTCTTTTCCACAACTTAAATAAAACAAAGGCCCGAGTGAAGATGAGTGCAGGAAGCTTCCATTCCAGTTCCATTCAGTCCCTGTGAGCTTTATCACCATCCTTCTCCTCCTTTCAGTTTTATTGCACCAGATCTTTTCTTTAATATCCCTGTTTTTAGAGGCTCGTCCTATAAGCCCTTATGTGCTGTTCTGCCTGGCAACCGAGCTCTGATTGGTCAGCCTGATTTTAACAACGCAGAACCTCACCACTTTGGAGGGAGAGATGGATTTAGAGAGGTGGGGACGAACAAAAACACTGGACACCAAACAGAGGAAGTGTGTGTGTGTGTTGGCTTGATGCCCAGATGTCTCTCTCCTTTTGCTTCAGAGACAAACTGCATCTGGCTGAACCCCCTGTCTGGCTCTGTGTGTGTGTGTGTGTGTGTGTGTGTGTGTGTGTGTGTGTGTGAGTGTGTGTGTAAGTGTGTGAGAGCGAGATTTGCAATTCCAATGATCCTCTTCCAGTGAATTACATGAAGCCTGGGCTCTCAAGCTTAAGTACACATAAATAATCTCTCTCACAGATTATAACGATACAGCCGTATGTCTGCAAATCTTGGTGTGTGCAAAAGTTTTGGCACCCCCCTCTCTGCTCATCATACATCATGTCCTGTGCAGGTTTGTTGTTGCACATGTTGTGCCTAAACATCTGCCCACGACTGGCCGTGCTGTTTGGTCAGGAGCTGTAAGACGAATCGAGTCTCTGCAGGAACGAACGGCGGTCGATGTTCAGACGTGGATTCCTCGAGCTTCTCCGGAGATAATTGAGGAGGGGAAATGAGAATTGAAAAAGGGAAACGTGGGGGGAAAGTCGGCGAGTTTTGTTTTGGTCTCGCGCCTCCGCTGAGATGATCATCGAACCGAAAAACAACAACAAACCGGTCCGGAGTGTCTCCTAGCAGCCCATCTCAGTCCTGGTGCTCGGTTGGAGGATGTTTATTCGCTGGGACGGGTTAGAGCCTGCAGTCCCAGAAAATTCAGTTTCATCTAAGAAACGTGGAAAAGTTTGGGAAAATAATCAAATATGCATTCGGGTTTGGAACAGTCATACAGTTACGATTTATAACAGCCGCTCTTGGTTTACCTCAACACAAACACACACACACACACACACACACACACACACAAAGAAAAACAGACAGAGAGAGAAACAGACAGATTGTATAAATATATAGATTTCCTGCCCTCTCTGTTTATTTCTCCCTGTATCTCCTCGTCTCTCTCACTACTTATACAGGTTTGCAATGTTTCATGTCCACATTGTGTTCTGTGACACAGGTCGTTGACCGAAATACACATTGATTGGACATTACAAGTCACATGGTCGTGTTATGTTGCTGCAATGTAAATATAACCGATATTGTCACAAGAAAACTTGCATCAGAGATTCCGCTAAAAACAAAACTGTCACACACGCTAAACCTTTCCTTAATTGATGGAGATTCACAATAATTATCTTAAATCCAGTAATGTACTGTTCCAACCCTGTGTAGGTTAAAGCCGTAACACTTTAGAAGGTGGTATAATGGTCCTGATATTGTGTGATGGAAGCCATAAATGCATCGGTCCAGTTTATATAGTTATAGTTTAGTGTTGTAGTACTGTAGACCATAAAAGTGGACTCAGTCTCGTCTCGGTCTCGGGCTAAGCTGGACACAAATTGTTTATTGAGATCAGTCGGGTCCGATGTTTCTGTCTGAGGTAACGTTAATTAGAAACTGAAATTGATTTCGATCGTTATTGAATATGAACAATCCATCAAATCAAACAGAATAAATCAGTCCTTTCTCTGCATGCCTTGATAAATTCGGCACTCTGATTGGCTAGCAGGGAAAAACAAGTTCCTGCTCTGCCCGGTCAGGATCCAATCAGTGAACCCGATTTACTTATAATAGTTTGATGTTAAGATTCTAAGAAGCATTAGGATCGTTTTAGTTTTATTATTATTATTTTAATTTAATAATCATAAATGTATAGGATGGATGTTGTTTATATTTATATTATTATTTATATTTTATTTATGTATATGAATGATAATGAATGTAAAGTGAATTACAGAATCGTTCAGTTTTTTCCCTTTTCGTCTTTCTGTTGTTGTATGATGAAAAAAATCTTAATCTGGTCTGGACTCGGATTCGGCTACTAAAAGTCTTGGTCTTGACTCAGACTCGGCTCTAGTGGTCTTGATTATAACACTAATGATAGGTTTATTACTTTTACAACACTATTTCCTATTATGATTGCCCTGTTATCATTTTTAAGATCTCAGTTGTTAAAGTGAACAGATGTTGATCGGATGGACGTTAAATGGCGCTCACCTGTATCTTTGGCTGTATTTTGGGGTGTATGTCTCTTTCTTGTTTTGTGTGTGTGTGTGTGTGTGTGTGTGTGTGTGTGTGTGTGTGTGTGTGTGTGCGCGCGCGCTTCTTCATATTAAGGTGTGTCTCTGTGTGAGAGAGTTTTTTCTATCTGTCTGTCTCTTTCTCTTTGTCTCTCTGTGTCTTATTATTGTTTTTCTAGTAAAAGAGCCAAGCTTAATAACACGCAAATAAGTGTGTGTGTGTGAGAGAGAGAGAGAGAGAGAGAGAGAGAGCGAGAGAGCGAGCACAAGCAAGCGCAAGCAACCAAGCAAAGTGCAGGGCTGTGTTTAGCCCTGAGCTAAGAGGTGGGTAGAAAGTGAGAGTGTGAGAGTTTGTGTGTGTGTGTGTGTGTGTGTGTGTGTGTGTGTGTGTGTGTGTGTTGACACTGATTTATTGGACTCTTTCGCAGCAGTGTGAGCTATAATGGGACAGGATGAATGGTTGACCCTACTCTTACAGAGATAACTGCAAGTGTGTGTGTGTGTGTGTGTGTGTGTGTGTGCGCGCGGGCTGTGGACCTGCAGTATATTCCTAATGGAGTGTGTGTACATGCTATCTGTGTGTGTATCTACAGTACGATCAGAAGTGTGTGAATAACCTGATTAAACGAGCTGTAAAGTTTTTTTAACGAACACACACACACACACACACACACACACACAGAATACACAGTATGAGCAGTTATATAGAGTGATGGAGACATTTTTCTGTTTTTGTTCCTCTCAGTGCTTAATGGGAATGAAATGGGCTTGCTCTTGGATGGATTGTGTGTGTGTGTGTGTGTGTGTGTGTGTGTGTGTGTGTTTCCCCCATGGCTGTTTTTCTCATGCCTGATGACTATAGCTTCAGAGCAGACCGGTCTGTGCATTAAGACTGACCTCAGATCATCATGACGTCCAACCGCTTATTACTGCTCTCTCTTTTTAAACCATTTTAATCAGACCTACGTCACAAAAACATTCCAGGGGAGTCTGAGGATTTCACACACGGATAAACATCCTGCTTTAGGTTCTAACATTCTGAATTAGCTCCTAATGAAAGGAATGCAAGCGTGCCAGGTTTTATGACTACAGTAATATTTTCGCGCTTATTAAAATAAAAGTGAGACCGAACATGAAGCGATTCGTTTTAGGGTCAAAAGTTTGGCTTAAGCAAAAACGCTTCAGTCTGATGAACATGCTCTGTTCCTCGACGGGGGATCATTTTAAAGGTAAACGTTTCTCCAGACTGCTTTCCTCCTCTTCTATTTCTCATTTAACAAAGTACGAAAGCAATGAGTGACATTTCCAATCCTTATACAAATCAAATAAGGCATTTTGTACGGAATCCTTATTTATGTTGAGTACTATATAACAATTAGTGATGCACCAAAATCTACATTATATGGTATAATATAATGAATACATTTATAATGAAGTACTAATTCTGTTGTCATTCATTGCATTTTTAAAGTGTTCTTCAGACACGAGGGGTGTAACGATACACTCTGCTCACATTTCGATTCATGATTCTGCGTTCTCACCTTAAAGACATTCGGTAAAAGATGTTCCTTTTTTTTCCTGAAGTGTAAACGATGCAAAACAGTGCGCATTTTCTTGCATAAGCTAAAACAAGCTCTTTAGTCCCATACAATTAAAAGGAAAGACTAGAAATAGAGGTTTAACAAAATGCTCTAGAGTAGCTTCACCGTATCTTAAATAGCCGAGTGAAAACATTCCTTTATTATTTATGAAGAATAACAATTCAATTAAAGTATACAAAAATCCAAACACAAATTTTTAAGTCCCTTGCGATTAAAAGACATTTGAAGGGGTTTTAAATAATGTTACTGCAACAAAATGATTCTTAAACTTAACACCAAAGTAAACACACGAGCTCTGGAGGCATGACGTATGTTTGCGCCCTCTGGTGGTCGGAAAATACAGTTGCATTCGATGGCTTCAGAAGCAGAACTGTCACATGCATTGTGTCACGCCGTATCGTTACGAGCGATGCCTTTTGTTCGGTGTTACATCGAGGATTATGTTTGGTTGATGTTCAGCAGTGTTCATTCTGACAGCAAATTTTGATTTAGCTTTAGTCATAGTCTTTTGATTAAAACGTAATTGAGTTTTAGCCATAATTTAGTCATGTGAATTGTTTATAGTTTGTCTAGTTTTAGTCGACTAATTCTAATAAGATTATAGTCGACTAAATCTGCGGTAGATTCAGTTGACTAAAATATGACATGTGAAGGCTGCAATACTTAAATGCTTTTTTTTTAACATTTACCTTGAACTATTTAAGTCATTATACGCACTTAGATGAAATGAAACATCTACATGCATGCATTGATAACAATAGCGTACATTAAAGTGGTTAGAGCTCAATTACCACCACAGAGCTGCTTCAAACTCGGTGTGGACATTCAGCAGATATTCTAGAATAGAATCAAGCTGGAATGAATGATATATCACAAGATTTAATTCACCAAATATAAGCTCAGTGCTGTATGAATGCATTGATAATAACAGTATACCGTAAAGAACAAAACTCCATTTCCTCCAATCTGCTTCAAACTCGATTTGGACACTCATGAGATAACTGTAGAATACAATAAATGATATATTTATGAGCTTTATGGAAAACACAGAGATCAGATATATGGTGCATACTCTATATGCATTTAAGGTCAAGTCAAATCTATTTATATAGCGCTTTTGACAATGGAGCATAGTCTCAAAGCAACTTTACAAGTTTAGAATTAATCTCCTAATACTACGTCCAATCCCAAATTGAGCAAGCCTAGGGCAACAAGTGGCAATGAGAAAAAAGGACTCCCTGAGTGTTATAGAAGAAGAAACCTTGGGAGACCAAGACTCAAAAAGGGACCCAACCTCCTTGGGCCGGCGTATATGATAAATCTAAGAGCGAAACTAAAGTCATGGAGTCAAAGTTCGAATAAAATGTGAAATATGCACATCGGCATTAAGTGGCCCGGGTAATGGTGGGGCTGGAGCTGATGACGGAAGCAGCGTGAGTGGAGCTACCGCGGAGGACCATCATGTGTGGGGCTGGAACTGGGCACCAGAACACAGCTCGGAGAGAAAAACAGAAAATGTAATTAGTTATTGATTAAGAGCACAGTGTCCTATTTAACAATCACTGATGCCATGTGTAGCATGAGACCCCCGGCAGAAGCATTAGCTGTAGCAGCATAGCTAGAAAGAGAAGAACTGTAGTAGACAACACAGCCAAGAGGGGAATTGACATGAGACATTGGCAACCCCACGGGAGGCAGGAAGACAGCAACCCAACACTCTCTGATCACCATAAGACTCTTTACTATGAACCCCCAGCTCTGCCGCTTAGTCTAAAGGCAAGGATGCACGAGTCAAGATCACGAGGACCGAAGCCCATTTCAGCCAGACCGCCCACTCGACACTCCCGGCTAACGGACAAGGCAGGCAAGGCCAGACATGACTCCCAGACTCCGGCCCCCAGTGACCCAAGCCATGCATCCTGGTCTGAATCTAGTCAAAAGCCTGTGTAAATAGGTATGGTCTTTAAGCCTAGAGACTTAAAAATTTGTAGAGTGTCTGAAGTCTCGAACTAAAGTGGGAAGTTTATTCCCATAGTTTGGGGGGCCATGTATGAGAAAGCCTAGGCCACTAAAAGAAGTCCTGCACCCTGCGAACGAAGTAGACGAGTTTGGATTGTAAAACTCTAAGAGTTCACTCAGATAATGTGGGGCCACCGCCCATGTAGAGCTTTATAAGTTATAAGAGGTATTTTATAATCAATGCGGAAAATGACTGGTAAAACAGTGCAAGTGGATGATAGGAACAGAAGTGATATAATTTGTCTAGTTCGAGTTAGCACTAGGGCAGCTGCATTCTGAACTAACTGAAGTTTATTTATTATAGATTTTACTAGAGCATCCAGCAAGTAAGGCATTACAGTATCCAAACCTTGGAGGTTATAAACGCATGAGCTTAGTTTTTTCTGCATCATTAACAGGGGAGGAATGTTTCTAAGGTTTAGCTATATTACGTAATTTAAAGAAAGCAATTCGAGTGATGCCTGCTAATGTGCGCATCAAAAAGAGAGATTTATTCATAATTACAATATATAAAACGGAGTTATGTTGTCTGAAATACTACTTAAAGACAGTATGAACACGTTTTAGGCAAGTGAATATTAGCCACGTTGCCAAACTGGAAATCATATTTTAAATACCTACTTATTTTCGCTGAAATTTGGCTTGAGCATGAACTTTGAGTGTTGTTTGCAACGTACTACCGAATAACCGCTAAAATAGGAGCTCGCGCCATTTAGGTGCTGATAGCTTGACCGCAGTTTCAGGATGACACGCCTGCAGATGTTGTTTCAAGTTTGTTGTATTTTTACCGGAGGGAGTCGCCCCACACGGTTTACAAAGAGTCTTATTTTTCCTTGACATCAAATAAGAAATGTTGGACAATATGTCGACTCTCCTCTTTCTCCCAAGTGTTGCCATTGTCCGAGTTGGTTCCTGAGAACCAGGCTAAGTGTTACGGTCTTCCCGGGGTCAGATCAAAGGTTTGTGCGTCTTACAGCATTACTGATTGGATCGCTACCCAACTCGTCCCGCCTTTCCACATATGCTAAAGTTAGATACTGAAGTTCTGATTGGATGTCGTCTCTGCCAAATATTTTCGTCTTCGTTTTTATTCGTTGACAAAAGGTCCATTCATTTCGTCCAGTTTTTTCTCTCTTTTTTCATTCATTTTAGTTTATTTCAGTCTTCGTTTTCGTTGACACAAATCAATTCGTCAAACGAAATTAACACTGGTGTTCGGTTCTAGTAATAAAATCAATTGTTAATAAAAGAATCAAATCATTCGGAGAGGTGTACACGTAACTTTGAAAGTGCGCCGATCTTCCCTAAGCCTTGTTTGCCTCCACGTTCCACGTAAACCTTTCCTCTTACAAGCTGAAAACCTGAACAAAGGTCCGTCCACAGAGTTTTGGGTCATCCTCTAATAGGTATTAGTATTATCTGCATATTCTATTTTGCATACAAGCTTCACAGTCGAATCTCTGATCATTTGGACACTGTTCAGGATCATTTTATACCAAGTGCTGTTTGGCGAAACGAAGCGAGATGTAAAGTGTAAGGAAACAGCTTGTTTGAGTGCCACGGGGATTTATAAAGGTAAAAAGACACATGTCTTTAAGCTGATTGTCTGTTTTTGTGTCGTATTGCTCTGGTTTTGCTCCAAAGAAGGGTAGCAGATGCTCACGTAGAATCTAAAAAAGCAGCAGACGTAGCCCCGGGGTTTATAAAGACGAATCATATAATAATACGTCGTTTTTAAATGATCTACTTCTAAAAGCTTCCTCAGACAATCTCTCTTTAATAAAGGCGTTATATGTTTAGTTACCGAACGCCAACAAAGCGACGGACGGTCTCCATTATTTTTAAGAAAGGACATTATAGAAAATCCGCCTCATAGTCAAAGTATAGGGAGAAGTAAATAATGCAGTTAGAATTACTTTTAAACCGGAGTTAGTTTCACTCTGTCTGAGAAGGTCAGCCCACACTTCTGTATCCCCTGCCACAGTTTTCGGGTCCTCTGGGGACGTTCCCGAGCCAAACTGTGAGATGTAATCCCTCCAGTGCTGGCTCTGGGGTCTCCTTCCAGAGGAACGTGCTTGGAACTCTTAACAGTCTTTGTTGGAAAGCAGAGTTAGTGATAAATGAATAATAACAGGTCAACTAATCAACAACTATGCAGATTATTTTAATAACAAGTCAAGATCAGACCACAGTCCCAAAACTCAGAGGGATGGACGGGCCCTGGTGAGGTGGGATACGGACGGGCAAGGGTCCTGTTCTTAAGGTCGTCAAGTAAGTTAATTCAAGCTTGTCTATAATGATGGTATCTTCCACACCAAATGCCAGTTTCCAGAAGGCAAAAATGCAACGTTATTCTTCACCCTCTGTTCGAATTTGCAAACTTTTGCCTCCTGTATTTTCAAACTCGGAACAAGATTTAAAAAACACGGTGTTTCACTTCATCTCCTGTTGTTTCCTCTGATCTGGAACCACAGAGCCGTTTTACTGCTTATAAATATACGTTCAGGTTCAGGACAATTATTAATGATTACTACTAAATTATATTGAAAGCTTAAACGTGATGTGTAAATGGAAAGTTGGAAACTCCTAAATCAAATTGCAAATCTGGAAGGTAAAATGTGCATAATGGAAGTGAAAAACTAATTTTTTAAGGGTTTTTTAAAAAATCTAAAACAAAAATGTTGGAAGCAAAACTACAAAAAGGAAAGAAACAAAAAAGAAAAAAACAAGTGCAGAAACATGAAAGAGAAAGCAATCAAGTAAGAAAGAACAGAAAATAAGAAACAAACGAGTTAGAAAATAAAAGAGGTGAAAAGGAAACACAAAGTAATAAGAAACACTAAGTATAGAAGAGGGAAAAATGGCCAAAAAGGAACATAATGATATTAAAGATAATAACAATCCGGAACCACAGAGCCATTTTACTGCTTATAAAATGTTCAGGTTCAGGACAATTAAATTGATTAAATGTGCTGTGTAAATGGATAGATCTTCATTCAGTTTCCCTCGGGATTGATAAAGTTCTGTCTAAATCAAACGACAAATCTTGAAGTGTAAATATGCATAATGGAAGTGAAAAACATTTTTAAGGGTTAAAAAAGCTAAAACGAAAAATGTTGGAAGCAAAAATTTAAAAGGAAAGGGACAGAGAAACAAAAAAGACAAAAGTAAAGACAAAAAAGAAAGAACAGAAACAGGAAAGACAGAACGCAAGCAGGTGAGAAAGAACAGAAAATAAGAAAACTTTCTGTACTAAAGAAGAGGAAAAAAATGACAAAAAATGGAACATGATGACATTAAAGACAATAACACAGAAACAGACAGACAGTATTCAGGCTCTGAAACTCTGTCCTCCTTTATTTCTTTCTTTCTTTCTTTTTCCCAAAACTTTACCCATATCGGCTTTTTTTTTGGTTCTCATTTGTCTGTGAGCAGCCAAAGAACATCTTCATCGCTTGAAGAAGGCATATTGTTTGTCTTGTCTTTTTATTGCTGTGAAACCGGCCGTAAAAATTCCCCCAAAAATTGTGTGACATCCGCCGTGTATAGGTTTGATCCTAAACAAATCGCGTCCGAATATTTTGTATTTTCGCGTCAGGTTCGGTGCGTGACGGCCTTTATGCCAGGGGTCTGGGTTTGTGGTGACACACGGTACGTGACTCGTACGGGGACCTTGGTTTGGTAAACGATGGAACAAACGTAGCGTGACGATAAAAAGTGCTGCTTTTTATTAAAGAGAACGGAATCTCTTTATAACAACAAGCTCTGAACCAGCTGTACCTCGGATTAAACCGGTGTTTTTTTTTAAGCTGGCCTGTTTCTGAACAGAACCAATTAATAAACCCAATGTGAACGGCGTCGGGCGTCTTTAGGACAGACAGACTCTAACATGAACAGTGTGGTGTAACGCTGAAGCTCGGAGGCTCTTATAGCAGCATATTAATGCAGAACATGGCTCTGTTTGAGCTTAAAAAAAAACTCATTAATATTCAAATGGGTGTGAATAATAAATCCTGGAGATTCGTGGCAGGCGTTTACTTACTCGACGGTTTACTTAGGTGCGATACGGCACTTTAGAGTCCTTCCAATAACCTTCACTCAATTACTGTGCCTATAAAAATCCGTAATGGAGCTCACTCACAGACCAGCTTCTCTCTCTCGCTAGCATTCTCTGCTCTCGCACTCTCTGCTCTCGCAACATAAATCTCCACCTCTTCATCCATCTATCCATCCCTCGCTCTCTAAACTCCGTCTCTCTCTCTGTGTGTGTAACGGACACACTTTCTATCCTGCTCGACATGACCCACGCTTATAAATCAGACCTGTAAAGTCGCACTCGCGCTGCCATCGGTGCCCAGGCGTGAATCAGTCAGGATCGAGTTTGAGTGGCGGCCGGTGGGCGGCACCGTGTGATTTGTCATTCAGAGTGACACGTAACAATCATGGCAGCGCTCCGACCAATCCGAGAGAGAAATGCGGCACGTTCTTACTTTGAATGATCCACTAATAACAGTTTCAGCGTGTCCGGGGAAGCAGGCCAGAAATCAAGCGCCATCCGAGTCGGTAGATGCCGTGTTTGGCATGTTCTCCAGGGACGTGAGGATGAGACACGTGTCCTAAAGTAAGAGCAGATTTGAAACGGATTTGAAACCTGTGTTCGGACCTTCCAGCCAACTTCGTAATCGCATCCGAACACAGGAGATACAATCTGCCGGAAATTTACACCTGTGCATCGTAAACAGAGGGCTGGCTGTCACGGTTGCCTAGCAACCAGTAGGGGAGGGGATCTGCTACCATAAATCAGGGCCGAGTCGAGGAGGCGCCGTTTAGGTCTCTAATCCGTCTGAATCAGAAAACGTTGGGACGGTATGGAAAATACAAATAAAAAACACAGACTTTTATTTCATTGCAGACAGTATGAACCTGAGACATTTCATATTTTTCTGGTCAGCTTCATTTTATTTGTTAAGAGGAGTGATCTCCGCTTCCTCCTGCATCAAGAACCGTCATTCATCAATAGCTGATAGAACCACCTGGACAAGGGATTTCTTTATCAAACCTTTATCAAGCTCTACAATACAGTTACATTCACAAATGCCACTTAAAACGTTACTGTACTAAAAAGAAGCCTCATGTTATAACCATGTCAGGAGGGGTGTCGACTCCTCTGGGCTCGGAGGCATCTGGGATGGACCATCACACGGTGGAAATGGGGATTGTGCTCAGACCCATCAGTGTAACAGAGCTTTTTTTGGAAAGACAAAAATCCAAGCTGTTCTGAGGAACAAGTCCAAAAGCCAGGCTCAGTCCCGGTATGGGGTCAGATCTGGGCCCTCGGTAAAGGTCATTTCCACTTCTGCAGAAAAGCACCCTGAGATGTAAGAGCGACATAAGCTGCCTTCTTTATCAGGACCGTCCATGCATTTTCAAACAAGATAAATCAGAAAAAGTTCGGAGTGAAATATTTATATGTAAATCCCCATGTAAGCATTTCAGTCATTTTCTTACACATTTGTTGATAAACTGGAGATCCTCTGATCCTCTTTACTCCTCAAAGACTCAGCCTTTGGTGGATACCGCTTTTGTACCAAATCACGTTTATAATCACTTATATTCATACTGCAATGGAATAAAAGACAAGGGAAAAGTAAGAAACATTGTGTTTTTTTATTTGCATTTTACATACCGTCCCAACGTTTTCTAATTTGGGATTTTAACACTCGTTATTGCACTTAATCCTCAAGTTTAGCCCTTTCACACACTAATTAGTTTTTATCAGTCTGCGCAATATGAACGCCGTACGCTTGTATCTGGGCCTTCTGTTACAGACCTCCAGGCATCTCAAAGTAGTATCGGGAATTATTTCCGTCTTCTACGAGGGGAGGTGTTGATGTCGCTCTATGAACGTCAGACATCTGGAGGGAGTCGAAGAGAGAGATAACACAAATCCTGATGTATTCACGTATCAGTTACGCCTCGTTAAGGCGTTAGTGTTAGAGTGCGGTAAACACGGTGTTTAATTAATCTCATCATATTTGACATGATAAGATCTATAACACCTGCTCTCTAATTCTGACCGAATGTCGCAGCAGAAATTGAGACTCATCAGACCAGCCAATGTTTCCAAGTTTTTGTTATCCGATTTTTGTAAGCCCATGCCAATTGTAGCCTCAGTTTCCCATTCTTAGCTGTGATTTTCTGCTGCTGTAGCCCATCTGCTGCAAGGTTGGACATGTTGTGTGTTATCTCAGTTGTAATGAGTGTATTAGGTCAAACCAGTCTGCCATCAACAAGGCATTTTCACCCTGTGCCCTTTTTTGTACCATTCTTTTAAATGATAAACCCTAGATGGCGCTGTGGGTGAAAACCCCAGTAGATTAGCACTTCTAAACAACCATGCCTTTCTTGCCCACTTGAACTTCAGTAGCTCGTCTGGAACAGGCCTAAATGCTTCGAGTAGCTGCCATGTGATTGGCTGGTTAGATATTTAACGAGCAGTCAAACAGGTGTACCTAATAAAGTGTCTAAAAGCTGAGTGTATTTACTTTGTTCTTACCGAAATGAAGCCCTGCAGGTCACCGAGTTAGACGGCAACCAAACACAATCAGATAATCAGGTAATAAACAGAGGCAAACGGAGAGAATCAGACAGGCGCCGTAACCCCTCAGAGAGAGCATTGTGTATTTATTCAGGTGAGCAGTCTGCGTGTGTGTGTGTGTGTGTGTGTGTTAATGTGTGTGTGTGTGTTTAGTGAAACAGCAGGGCTACAGCTCTATTATGGCTCATTCTGCATGAACAGTTTGCAGTGCTTTACTCACGCTCGCTCTCACCCGGCGTGCCAATTATCAACCGCGCTAACCAACGAACAAACAAACGAGCGCAAACAATTAAGATCTTCATTGTTTCTCTTTTCCGCTCCTCGCCTCGCGTTTACCGTCAGGCCGCGGTTATGATTTAGTGCGAGCGGATTGGAGCTGAGCTCAGTCACCTGAGAAAAACAATCTTATCTGAGCGGGTGTAATTACAGAGAGAGGGAACGAGCCGCGAGAGGAAGAAGACATCATTGAGCCGACGTTCGGCTCAATTACAAGATGGAGAGTGAAGGAAAAACATGAGGGTGGAGGAGGAACAACACGGGAAATTAATACTGCCGGGTTTTGCCCTGCTTGTCCTAACGTAGATTCAGACCTTGGTGCCAGTGTCGTTCATTTTCCCACCTCTGGTGAGGCGAGGGCGAATGCACTTGGCCGGCCACCAAATCTCAGTTTTGAGGTCCTGACTCCCATCTTTTTTTTGTGCAAAGTTTTGTGTTCCGTGGTAAGCATGTCTTCCATATCCTGTCCCCATATGGGGGCACCCAGGACCACTTGCACTACCAAAGATCCAGACCCCTGGACTTGGAGGAACCATTGCTCTACCATCTTTGCCAGTCTGGTTCTTTCCCACCTCGCTTAAGGGCAAGGCTGACCTGTTCCTCAAAGAGTACATGTCTTGAGTTGAGTTGAATTATTTCCAACTTTAGGTTGGGTTCTGGTGCCCTGTGTTCATGTTTGGATTTGAAGGAACCAGTGCTCTACCCGCTGTGCCAGACTGGTTCTTTCCTGCCTCGCTTAAGGGCAAGGCTGTCCTGTTCCAGCAAGAGAACATGTCTTGAGTTGAATCAGTTCCAACTTTGGAACCTTTGGCATCACACTCTCAGGGTTGGGTTCTGGTACTCTGTGTTTCGTGTTCCACAATAGGCGTGTCTTCCGTATCCTGGCATGAAAACTGGTAGAGTAATAGGGCAACTATTCATAAAGCCCGTCGACTCATGAGACACACTGATACGATGACACAATACGCAATGCCAGTTCCCAGTCAAAGACATACGTGTCCAAAAATACTGTTCACTCGGGACTAATATCTCTTTTAATTTTCGTCGCTTTTGGATTTTTCAGTAATACATACCAGGGTACCCAACGGGCGCAGACTGGCGTACATCCTGGGCAGCTCAAATACAGGTTGATGAACATGATGTTCAGTCCCTGATAATTCGGATCTTTAAGTGTTTTTAAAACGAGATCCCCGATGTTAGATCAGGTTAAGAAAAATCTCTAAAAATGCTTCTGTGGGCACAGAGCTTGGCATCATGAATCTCACACACACACACAGCCTGAAGCCATGACGCGTTAATATAACCTGCGCTCGGTTAAAAACTGCTTTAATAGACACTCCATGTTCTGATATGGACCTGACGTCCGTTTCCATAGAACATGATGAAAAAAAAACAACCCGACTAATAACAGCGTGAGTGAGAATTCAGAGCAGGTGCATTCTGTACTTTCTTTACACCAGCAGGGGGCGCTGGGCTATGATTGTGATTAAATGTCATTAAAAAACAGTATTTCTAAAATTTTGGCAGAGGAGCGCTGTGAGGCAAATCCTCTAACGCTTCAAGCTGGTGCTACTCAAACCATGAGGACTTGGACACTTAGAGTCTAACACTTCAGGTTTGTGCCCCTCAAACCTTGAGGGCTTGGACCCCTAGAGTCTAACACCTGAAGATGGTTCTCCTCAAACCATGAGGGCTTAGACCTCTAGAGTCTAACGTTACAAGTTGGTACTCCTCAAAGTATGAGTGCTTGGACCATTAGAGTCTGACACCTGAAGATGGTGCTCTTCAAACCATGAGGGCTTGGACCTCTAGAGTCTAACGCCTCATGCTGGTGACCTTCCATCCATGAGAGCTTGGACTTCTAGAGTCTACCACCTGAAGTTAGTGCTCTTCCAACCATCAGGACATGGACTTCTAGGGTCTAACACTTGAAGCTGGTGCTCCTCAAACCTTGAGGACTTAGATCTCTAGACTAATCTGTCGGGTACAGTAGTCTTGTTTGAGAAGGCTTTCTCATGTCCAGCTGGGCAGCGTTTGCAAGAAAAGTCACTGATGGCACCAAGTCACCAAGTAGGTCGTAACGCCTCATTCAGACCCCTGAATCTGCTGATGTGTTTGAGCCAATCAGAGCATGCTTTGAGTCAAAAATAGATCTGATTGTTCATCCTAATCGAGCGATGGTAACAGAGGGCTAGGGTACCGCAGGGTGCCTGGAGGGCAGAGTCACAACACCTGCCAGTGCAGCCCCAGAGGACAGCACCATGCTGAACGTGTCTTGGTGGCACCAGCTGCCTGGTGTCCTAATGGGCGCCAACTTGCCCTCGTTATCTGCTAGACTTGTTAGCGCCATCTGTGGGATCTGGGAGGAAGGTCAAGGCTGAAGGTGGAAGCCGGATTGAGATTCTTAAGAGGTTATAATGTATATATGCTGTATGTGCCGGGCATTTTTAGGATGTCGAGTTCCTTAAGAGTGTGTGTGTTGTGTGTGTGTGTGAGAGAGACAGAGAGACAGAGAGACAGAGAGACAGAGAGACAGAGAGAGAGAGAGAGAGAGAGAGAGAGTGAGAGTGAGATATTTAGGATGTCAGTAATAAAAACCGAGCTGGAGATGGAACCAGCTTTCGGGATGGCTCTGAGGAACCTTGGAATGAACACAATCTGCTGCTTGTTAGTGTGTGTGTGTGTGTGTGTGTGTGTGTGTGTGTGTGTGTGTGTGTGTGTGTGTGTGTGTGTGTGTTCATAGCCGATGTCAGAACAAATTTGACGACACAAGTCTGCCATGTTAATCAGGATATTCTAGCCAACCACGACATCATTCATCTTCTCCAAAACAAACAAACACACACACACCGCTCAGAACCAGGCAGCACAGGGTGCAAGGTGAGAACCAGGTCCAGACAGGGTGCCAGTCTATGACAGGGCACAAACACACACACTCCCACTGGGACACTTTAGAGATGCCCGTCGACCTAACTCTTTGGAATTCTTTGGAATGAGATTGTGAATGTGAATTGAAACCTACACAGAAGAAGGGAGAATATGACATGCTAAGTTTACACAGGTAGTGCCCAGGTCTGGGTCTTGAGCTGGACACAATGCCACCGTGCCACCCGGATTAAAATCTGCAAACCCTGTTTGTTTCATTTGCCCAAGGTTGCCAGAGCTTTGCACACGAACGAAAACATGAAATGTTGTTTCATATATGCCACTTCCACTTGAAAAACACACACATACACACACACTACAGAATTTTCAATTTCTTAGCTGATGCATGACTGGAACAAATATCATATTTGCCCGTGGCCTCAAACTGGAACACACACACACACACACACACACACGCTGTCACTCACACATCACACACATGTACATATTCGCCTTGTGACCAGCATGATGCCCTGTAGCACTCACAAATCTGTCTGAATGCCTCAAACACACACTGTGCCAGGATTACGCAGGGGTGTGTGTGTGTGTGTGTGTGTGTGTGTGTGTGTGTGTGTGTGTGTGTGTGTGTGTGTGTTACAGGCCTTACTTAGGGCTTCCAATGACCCTGTGACCCCATGGTGAGAACGATAACTCTTCATCCTTTACTTTCTTTTCTCTGCACACACACACACACACACACACACACACACACACACACAGACTCTTATCTCTCTGTTGTATCCCCATTATTTTTATTTCATATTTTATTTATTATATTCTCATGCTGTTGCCTCACTCCTCCTTGGTTCGATCCCGACCTCAGTCTCCGCCTGTGTGGAGTTTGAATGTTCTCCTCATGTCCTTGTGGGTTTACTCCGGGTTCCTCCAAAGATGCATTCCAAAGTCTGCATTAGGTTAATTGGTGGCTCTAAATTGGCCCAGTGTGCAAGTGACTGACTGGTATCCTGATGTGACGTTAAAGAAACAAATAAATGAATAAATAAATAAATCATTATATTCCCTTTTTAATTTTCCGTTTTTTTATTTAGAACTTAACGCACTTGCCTCTTAGCTCTAGGACTCCGCCTGTTTGGAGTTTGCATGTTCTCCTCGTGGCTGCTTGGGTTCCCTCCCACACTCCCACGTTCGTTAGGTTAATTTGCCCCAGGTTAAAGTGTCCTAGTGGGTCCATGTTTTAACCTTATATAATCTTACACTGAAAGCTCGGAAAAGCTTCGAACTTCATTGGTTCTGGAAGGCCGCTCGATTCAGATTCACATCCTGAGACTGAGTCCGAATTTTTGTTCAAATCTGGAGGCAAAAAAATTCGAACAGATCGTTCAGCGTCCGAATAAAGAGGCGTTCGAATTCCGAAAGAAACATCCGACAGTTTGCAAAAGAAATAAACTACAAACAAATCATAAAGCACAGCACGTTAAACAAAACATTCTTTATTTCAGGTTTGATCTTTCATATCGATCAGCATCAGAGCTCCTAAACTCGATCGGATTTGTAGTAAAAACAGAGCCTTGTCCAAAGTTACACCCAAATCGATCAGACTTAAATAAAGAGGAACAAACCTGAACCCTTTTGTGTGTGATATTTGGTGCTAAGGTTTAAAGACACTGTACTGCTTCGTTGTGTCTTGTTTGTTGTGTGCCTACATTTCCCAGCATGCACTGTACTCTTTCTGATCAGACGAACCTCGGTTTAATCAATAGTGTGGAATCTTATTGGTTTAGTAAATAAAGATAATAAACAAAACTTTAAAGCCACCCACTGTGTAATGGTTCAGGTCGGTGTTGCATCAAATGAACGTCTACATGAAGGTCTGGACCCAGAGCACGGCCAGGAGCATCACACCTCCTACATGTGCTTTTAACACTGTTTTGGATGGTCGGTGTATTGTTATACAGGAATGCCTAATCTTTTGTGCTTTCAAAACTTTAAAGCAGCATTTAATATTGTATTTGATTTGATTTTTTTTATTGTTTTATAGGAACACAATCCAGGATAAAACTAAAACGAGATCAACAGCAGAAACTTAACCGTCACAAACAGACCTGAGCTGAGGTACGACCGCATCAACACCGTTACTAAGTAACGTCAGAAACGTACTGAGAGGAAAACAAACCTCTAAAACACACAGTCTAAAGACCTGTTCACATGAGTCCGATTATTACGCAAGACGTTTTGTCTAAACCCTCTTTAATCTCCCTGCTTTTGTTTTCTATAATTTCCCTTCTCTTAATGCATCGGAGATTTCACCGTGTCTTTTTCACATCATCAACTTAAAAAAAAAAAAAAAAAAAACACGAGTGAGGATGAGTGCAGGAAGCTTTTTATAGTTTGTGTTTTTGTGATCATGAACAGATTAGAATGCAATCAAACGGTCCCTGTGAGCTTTATCACCATCATTCTCCTCCTTTCAGTTCTATTCCACCAGATCTTTCCTTTAATATCCATGTTTAGAGGCAGCCTGTTGCTCCTCCTATAAGCTCTTATGAGCTGTTCTGCCTCTGATTGGTCAGGCTGATTTTAACAACGCAGAAATTAGAACAGGCTCCGACTAAACATTTTACTTTCAGACTCGGTGTGAAGGGTGGCGTTAGTATACGGGGGTTCTTTTTCTAAACTTGACGTGCGTAAAAATCAGACTCGGTGTGAAAACTCACATATGATGAGTTTTGAATCATTAAGTCGCTTCCACTGCTCCACCCTTTTACTAAATGCAGGGTGGGCCATTTATATGGATACACCTAAATAAAATGGGAATGGTTGGTGATATCAACTTCCTGTTTGTGGCACATTAGTATATGGGAGGGGGAAAACTTTACAAGATGGGTGTTGACCATGGCGGCCATTTTGAAGTCGGGCCAGTTTGGATCCAACTTATTATTTCCAGTGGGAAGCGAGGGTCATGTAACACATCACACTTATTGAGAATTTCACAAGAAAAACACATGCTCTTCCCGATCTGACCCCCTTAGACTTGGGACATCTTTGGGGACATCTGAAAGCAATTGTCTATGCTGTGAAGATACGAGATGTGCAGCATCTGAAACAACGGATACTGGAAGCCTGTGCTAGCATTTCTTCTGTGGTGTTGCTATCAGTGTGTCAAGAGTGGGAGAAGAGGGTGTTGCATTGACAATCCAACACAAAAAAAAAAGAACAATGGGCAGGCACGTTCAAACACATTTTATAAGTGGTTATACACTTGTAAATAACTCATGAAAGGAAATAAAGCACACCATTGTTTTTCTTGTGAAATTCACAGTAAGTTTGATGTGTTACATGACCCTCTTCCCACTGGAAATAATAAAGTTGGATCCAAAATGGCCGACTTCAAAATGGCCCCCATGATCAACACCCATCTTGAAAAGTTTTCCCCCTCCCATATACTTATGTGCCACAAACAGGAAGTTGATATCACCAACCATTCCCATTTTATTTAGGTGTATCCATATAAATGGCCCACGCTGTACTACTAGTCACTAAGTACTGATCATTTATTCTCTGTTTAATCTTAAGTATCCGTTGTAGTACCTCCATATACCAGTAGGGGGATATGTACCATTATTTGAGTAATACTGCATTATGGAATGGACTCAAGGCTAGGGTGGATCAAGGGATGACCGAACTAGGATTGTAAGGGCATGCCCACACTGTGCCCAGCTGCCTGGTACTGGGACAAACGGGCACTGTCGTGGTGATGCGCTTAAGGTACCAGACCATGGAACTGAAGGTCCAGGGTTCAAATCCCACCTCCTTGAGCCACAATTGCACAGATTGTGCCTGCTAAATGACTAAATAGATGGATAAGGACTAAAATCAGGACTAAGGGGGTGGACTTTGGGGCACATGGGTACAGGTTAAGAGACACACTTGACCCCACTGGTCTGTTTTTGTTCCTCTTTAATACCTCTTCTCAGATCCGCCTTCCTTATTCGTTCTCTTACAGCAATCAAACCGAATCACTTAAAAATCTGTACAAATATAAAATGAAATAATACAGTACGACCCAAAAAAAAAGAAGCACCCCTGAAATTATTTTACAGAACGTGATTATTATTTTTACAATTATCAGACGAGGCATGCCAGGCGCTCTGGTAAACTTTAATCCATACGCTTTTGCTCGGTCGTGCTTTTGTTCCACGGCTACAGAGAGAGCACAAAATGAATATTCACCAAAAGAAGAAAGGAAAAAGAGAGAGAGGAAAAAAATCCGCCTGCACCGGATAAACACCGCGAAATGAAAACGTGTCAGTTTTGTATAACAGCAGCGTATCATTAAAGTGACAGAGTTAAACGTGACCCGGCAGATCATACGGCGCTAGCGCTGAAGGCACCATGGTAACGCTCTCAATAAACTCCCCTACCTATTGGTTTATTAGTGTGGATTTAACATTACAGGTCCAACCTAAATGCAGTCCTACGAATTAAAAGCCTTTCATTACTTAGCGGCTGAATTATTTAAGGATACAATAATCTGACTGCATTGGAAATTTAAAATCTTTAAAATCTTTAAACTTTTTTAAAATAAATTTTTATATTTCACTAGCTGGAAATCATCATATGGTGCAACCGTATTCATTTTTTAAATGTAATTAATATTTTAATTCTTTTTAAATAACATGGTATTTAATCAGTTTCTGTCAGAGGACCACAGGATTGCACACCAAGATAAAAGTCCTGTCTATTTAGCCGTGCCATAAAACCTAAAGAGGAAAGCGTACGCATTTTATTTAGTGTTCTGTATACATATACACGACTCTTTGGATGCCATTCACGTCTGAATGACAGAAAACTAGTATGAGTGACACCTGCTGACAGAAGAATCGCAGTCTTGAAGGCAGAAAATAACACGGTAATATTTTCGTTTTAAGGGTTTCAAGGTACCTGTAAAGTACGATGTACCACAAATTTATATCCTTTAACGATTTACTTACGTCGATCAAAGGCGTGACGTGTTATGAGCCTCTGCAGTGAGCTTATTTAGCTTAATAAGTAGAAAAAAGTCTCAATTCTAAATCTGTTAGTAATCACATGAAAGCAAGAAGGGACAAAAAAAAAATCAGTAAAGTTTAAGCAACTAATCAAAGTACCATTTTTAGTTTGTGCAAAATGTCTTGTGACTTAAAAATGTGATTAGAATTCGTAGCGCCTCATAAAGCTCAGAGTAGCTAACATTAAAAAGCGTCTACGTACCTATTCTGGTTTATTATTAATTATTAGTTTTATTAATTATTATTATTTTATTATTATTACATGTATTATTCTGGAGTATCGTCATTAGCTACGTAATTCTAAAAGCTGCTAAAACTTGAGTTTTAAGTCATATCCTTGCTTAAAATAATAGCTTAAAAATAGCTTAGAAACAATAAAAATGTCTTGTTTATAAATCCGTTAGTAATCAAGTGAAAGAAAGACGTGAAAAACAGTAATGTTTAAGCAATTAAAAAGTCTGTGAGTATCTAACGCTAAAAACGTCCATGTACCTTTGTTATTAATTCTTAGTTTTATTATTACACGTTACTATTCTGATTTATTATGAAGAATCTCGTACCAGCCCACTCTGAGGCGACCAGTATAATTGCGTAACGCGTGCACTGGGATGAGCCTAATTCTCGAGTCTCCAAGGCAACAAGGCATGTTGGAACAAAAACAACAAACAAAATGTGGAAACGTTTAAAGGGCGGCTCAATACTTAAGCACTGTAATTTATGGAGGCACCTCAGCTTTTGGTACTAAAGTATAAAATGTATTCCTAAATTCTTATAACCAGCAGTATGAAATTTTTTATTAAGTAAACCCCGACCCTGTTGGGGCTCTTTTTTGTGCTCCGTATTTGGGGTTCGGGTTTTTAAGGAGTGTTTAAGAAGCTTGTAGTACCTGGTAGGATTGATTAACAATCGGAGGACTGTGATTGGACACAGAAGAGATCATAGATCGGTAGTGATGACGGGTGTGACCCCGTGGATCAGGAGCGTGGGTCCGAGGTCTCGGCTCAGCAGCTCGAGCTGGTGCAGATAGTCTCCGTATCGGCGCGTGTCGGCGGGCGGGCGGGGCAGGTACAGGAAGCGCACGGTGGGAGGTGGGCAGGCCTGGTCGCTGATCAGCCTGTTAACGGCCAGCAGGTAGTCATCGGTCAGGCGGGTGGTGTTGCTAGGGAAACCGTTGGCGTAATCTTCTTCGCTTTCGTCCTCCTCCTCCTCCTCCTCATCTTCACCCCGGTCCCTCTTGTGGTAGCCCGGCTGCCTCTGCCAGTGTAGCGCCACCTGGGCGTCCCACTGCACCGTGCAAATGTCTGCCTTCATTCTGAGCTGCTTCAGCAAGAGCCCCAGCTTATGCTCCACCTCCCTCAGGCTCCTCCCTGTTTCGACGCACAAGAAGAGGCGGAGCCTGGCTTTGCTCCACGCCCGGGTCATGCTAAGGATGCAGGCCAGCTGAAGCAGGAACAGCGAGCACGTGTCGACGTATGAGCAGCTGTCCGGCCGCAGCAGGTTGACGGGCCAGACATCCACGTAAACGGGGCCGTGCTGGACCCTCTTGTGGTCGAACTGGAGGAAGTAGCGCGCCAGCGCAACGTTCTTCAGCATCTTTATGGCGTCCGCGATCACGCTGACGTACTCCTGAGGTCCCATCGTCTTCCCATGCCAAGCGCCGTCGATGCTGCCTCTCAGAGGTGGGAAATGGAACAGCGGGTCTTCAGGGTCTTCGGTGAATGCTGGGTTATCCAAAGATCGGCCCGAGTGGAACGAGCGGTCCTGGAGCAGGTCCTGAGGAGGGATGTCGTCGTAGAAACCCAGGACCAAGGTGTTAGGTTTCATTCCACCTGAGGGAAAATGGGCACCTTAGACATAATCCTTAACATTTATACCCCTGGTACAGCCCTCGCCTCTGCTCTTACCCCCGATTCCAGGAGCAGAGACGAGGCAGGGGTCTGACACTTGAGGGCCGTTTAGAGATTGGCCCATGTTAACCCTCAGTTTGAGCTTGGGAGCTTACCGAGTCCAGAGATGAAGAGCAGATGCTGCACTCCGTGTCGTACTGACTCGGCCAGGGTCAGGTTCACAAAGGCCTTGATGTTCAGGTGATCTACTAGAGAGAGCCAGGAATCGTACTGAGACTGCAGCGGGTCGCAGGGAAGCTGGGCTGGAGACGGGACGAGAGAGAATGAGACGTCAGTGTTTGAGTTTGAGGTTTATTTTGGAGCAAAAACACCAGGGTTCAACGTTAACTCGCTCGGCCCGAACAAATCTTTGTATTTTAAAGAGTTACTCAGGTATAAGTAACCTCACATGAGATCATTTATTAAGTTAAAAATATGTGTGCATTCCCACGACGATCTACGGCTGTGGTTGGGTGCCGCAGATCATCGCAGCTGCGGTGTGATCCGCGATAACGCACAAACTCGAGTGTTCTGTTGTTTTTTACTTTTCTTTTTTTTACAACAAAATAAAGACAAAACTGTTTGCACTCCATTTTATAGTCCATTAATCCATTTTATAAATAAAAAATACGTTTTATTGATCTTAACCGCAACATTTATTAACAGATAACAGCATCATCTTGCTTCTTTTTTTCACCCATTTTTATCATTGAACCCTGTTTACGTTTATTATTATTTATGTTTGTTTCCGACTGGAGCCTGATTCCGTCTCAGTTGGTTTGCGTCTTACCCAAGTCTCCAATCTGGACGTGACCCAGGACGTACAGGCCGCTCTTCTTGATGTCGTTGACGAAGCTGATGAGGCTGACGTTGGCGCGAGGGTTGGCCACCATCAGCAGCACCTGAGGCCTCCAGAACTTGACGTGGTCCTTCCTCACGTCCAGCATGAGCAGATACTTACGGACCTGCGAAACACACGAGCGCATCAGGATGCCGAGTGTGTAATAAGTTAAGTGGCTGTAATCGTTCAGACCGAGATGAATGGCCTCGGGGGGCTCGCTGGCAACCGTCCCATTGGCATTGGCCCCTTCTACCAATCGTATTTATCGAAGACGGGGTGTGGGTTTATGTTTTATAGTATATCATTACCTTTAGCTTCGACAGGTAGAGATACAGATTACATACTGTCCATCCTTAAAGTGTTAAGACACTTTTGCTGTGTGTGTGTGTGTGTGTGTGTGTGTGTGTGTGTGTACCTGGTGGAAGATGAGTGCTTGGCTGATGTAGCCCCAGCTGCTGGTCGGACTCAGATAGTGAATGACCAGCAGCAGAAGCAGCATGAAGGCGATGCTGGCCGACGCGTAGATGGGGTTGATGAGGAACATCATCACTCCGCAGCCCAAAATGCCCAGCACGCACGTGTGCCACGTGAAGTACTGGAATGTCGGCCTGTGGTGGGCGAGAGACAGAGAGAGAAAGGCAAATTAGTGTCTGCATTTACCAAAGCTGCCGTGCCTCCCTGTTAGGGTCGCAACATTAGATTTGGCAAAGGATGCCCTTCCTGACTCAACCCTCAATATATACCCAGGCTTGGTACTGGGAATGGCACTGGGAGTACATGCCAGGCGGATGAAGTTGCCAACTCAATCCCTCCATCGTTTAAAGTGTTTGTAATAAATAAAGGATAAAATGAAGAATGCAACCTGTGATCTGCGTCCCTGTGACGTCCAGGTCGGGCATCACACTGGCACATCATTCAACAAGTCCTCGGAGGTGGTTTAGTGCCCAGTCCAGGCTACAGGGTAGGTGCCAGACTACCGTTACGAGGGTGGGGATTGAAAATATAGCCCAAAAAAATTCTAACACTCGCTCTATCTCTCTCACACAAACACAAAATTATCAGGGGGCTGTTAATGGACTCGGGGTCAAAGCTATTAAATCAAACACAAACAAACAGCTGTGTGTGTGTGTGTGTGTGTGTGTGTGTGTGTGTCTGTGTGTGTGCGCGCGCGCTGTTAGAGGACGTCCCCAGACGTTTGTGTTAACGAGGACACATTTTGTTAACGTTAAAACAATCACACAGCATCTGTGCGCTTTATCTACAGTCCACTCACCAAATCCGTGCCAATCCAGTACCGATACGAGGCTGGGCATATGCCTGGGCACCCCTGGCACAATGGGTTATAAGGAGAGTAACACAAACCCCTAGTTTTACATCGATTCAGGTGTGAGACCATACAGAGAAAAGAGGAAACGCATTAAACTGAAACTAAACTAACTAAAACTTACAGTTACAGTTGACCGGGGTTGCCAGGTCCTCAAGGACCTATCCTGATGTTCGTGTGTGTGTGTGTGTGTGTGTGTGTGTGTGTGTGTGTGAGAGAGAGAGCTTAACACACACACTTTAGCTTATGAATTATGATTAGATTTGACTCGTGTTCATTCCTCTCTCTCTCTCTCTCTCTCTCTGTATCTGTTTTGTCACGTCTCTCGCCCCTCACTTCAAGACATGGAGCAATTACGTTAAAAGCCTCCTCTCTCTCTCTCTCTCTCTCTCTCTCTCTCTCTCTCTCTCTCTCTCTCTCTCTCGCCTTTGAGTGATGTCATCCCGCTGATGTCAGCAAAAAAGTTCAGTAGATGCCAAAGTAACCCCTAATACACACACACACACACACACACACACACACACACACACGTACATGTTCTGTAGGTTTTCTAAGCGTCACAAACGTGGCCTGATTGTCCCGAATGCTTCGCGTGGAGGAGCGATTAATCAATTTAATCACTTTCGTCGTTTCGATCGGCCAATAAACACTCGCAGCCATCCTCCTGGAAAATCCCAAACACACGCACTAATGGATCTACAGCGAGAAATAAGGCCGCACAAAAGCAATTAATACAAGGAGTCTGCCCTTCGTTTGTTACCGCCGCTTTGCCTTCAGTCCTTCACTGACGAGCCATTCATCCTGACTGGTTAATTAATCCTCAGTCACGCCCAGGTTTCATTTCTATACGTCTAAATATCTGTACAGGCATAAACAACTTCATTTACACGCTGACTTCTGTCACCAGGATCTGGCAACCCCAGCTAGGTATCAGTTACAGTATCGAAGATCCAGATTCAAATATAAAAGGTACCATTTCACGTTCAAAAGACCACATTGTTTGCAATAAAAGAACCAAATTGATGTATGAAATGTACAATACCGATGGTATCTGTTTTTGTATCAACTTCCACAGATCAGCGATCCAGGTTTAAATATCATATAAATGGTACCATTTCAAGTACCAAAGGCAAAATGTGGTGGAATAAAGGTACTCAAACATTTAGGTTCCAGTAACAAAGGCCGTAATGTCATAATGCCAAGAATGTCAAGGACCGCCAGTTAGTTCATCAAAGGTGCCAGTTGAGGTACCAAGGATACAAGTTCTAATACAAGTGGCACCAGTTTGCATTTTCAAGTACCAAGGGCCATAGTTGGTGCAATATAGGTACCAGTTCCAATAAAGTGCCCCATTGCCACAATACCAACTTCAAGGATCCCAGTTGAAGCATCGAAGGCACCAGTTGATCTACCAAGGTTTCTAGTTCCAGTGGAACCAGTTACAATACCAAAAGATCCAGGTTTAAATATTAAAAGGTACCATTTCCATTAACAAAGACCACATTTTTTGCAATAAAGGAACCCAGTTGATGTAGTAAGGGTACAAATTATAATACCAATGGGTCTAATTTCCATTTTCAAGTACTAAAGACTACATTTAATATAATAAAGGTACTAGTTACAGTCTCAAACGTTTAGGTTTCAGTGTCTAGATCCCTATTGGTTCATCAAAAGTGGGAGTTGATGTGAAGGGTTCTAGTGCCAGTGGTGCCAGTTACAGTACCAAAGATCCAGGTTTAAATATTGTATAAAAGGTACCATTTGAAAAACCAAAGGGACCAGTTCTAGTATCAAACAAACTACAATACCAATTTGTCGAAAGATTTCAGTTTCAGTACCAAAAGAAAGCACTCTCCTACCAAAGGTTCAAGAACAAAATTTACCAGTACATATTTCAGTTGAAGGTTCTAGTGTCAAAGACTTTAGCATCTAAGATCGCAGTTCCAGGAATATAAGCACCAATTCAAGTACCAAATACTACATTTGTTGCAATAAAAGGTTCAAGCTGGTTCATCAGCTGTATCAAGTGTACAAGTTCCAGTACGGTACCAGCTTCTGTACTGAGTGCATGTTTAATGTTTAAGGTCCATGTTTAAATATATATGATCCTAATTCAAGCCACTTCAATGATCCTAGTTGAAGCATCTTAAGAACCTGTTCCGGTACTAAATAATACCAGATTCAGTTCCAGTAGCAAAACAAACTAAAGGTTCAGGTATAAAGCATACCAGTACCAAGAATTTCGGTACCAAAGATCCCAGTACCAAGGCCAAGTACCAAACAGTTCAGTTCCAAATTGTGGGGCCCCACACACACACACAAACACACACACACACACACACACACACACACACACACACACACACACACACACGCGGCTTTCTTCAGACCCAACAAAGCCGAGCCAGTTCAGACCCAAAGGAGACTCTGAGAAACTGGAGGCAGCGACTGATAAAACGGCTGCCAACAAAATCCCACCACACACACACACACACACACACACACACACACACACACCTACACACACAGACATACCCACACACTCACACACACACATATATAATCCACCTATTTTTAAAAATTCAATGCCAACACATGAACCACCCTCTCCCTCGTCTGCCCCCCTCACCCCACACACACACTTTATTATCATGGCACACCGGCGTGTTGATGCCAGGTTTAGGTTGGTTTTCCGCTAAATTAGCTATGTTAATCACAGCGTGCGTCTCTGAGGTCCCCGTCGCTAAATGGCTTTTAATTCATCTCGCCTCTGTGGACACAACAAACAAAACAACAAGTCATAACAACACAACGGCACGCCCCGACACCCGCCACCGCCACTAATGCAATCAACCAGCCAAAGGTACGCCCACGCCGTACTTCCAGCCAATCACGCCGTCCTGGGAGAGGAAAGAGCTCCGGAAACAACACACACACACACACAGAAAGCTGATGGCTGAGATAGACTTCCATTGTTTATTAGAAACGTACGAACGAGCACAGGGTTTAGACTGTGACCTTGTGCCTACCTGAAGTTGGGAGCGGATGCCCATTCAAGCGCCAAGCAGGCCAGATCCACAGCTGCGTAGACCAGCAGGAAGAAGATGGTGACGATACCCGCTATGGTGTTTAGTTTACTCGAAAATAGCACCAGCTAGAGAGAGAGGGGGGGGGGGGTTAATTAATAATTACATAGCGTAGATCCTGACTTTTCACCAATTAAATGAGTTCCACCAACACAGGGATCTTACAATAATTAATTATTATAACATAATTAGGTAAGTAAGAGTGTGTGTGTATGCTGGAGTTCCGTAAGTGGCACTGAAGGACGTTTCCAGGAATAAATGAGGGGTGTTTTGAGTCAGAATTGCTGAATCATCTCCCATTCATCAACACACAGTAAAAGCTTTATGGCTGTTTAAATTTCTCATGGCTGAACGTTAACTCAGCCTCGACGTCTGGACTGGTACTCGCGAACGTCTGCAGGTGGTTCCTGAGCAGGACCATAGTCTAGGATGGGAGGGGTTTGGTTACATTAGAGGAGCATGATGGAGATGCGCCGAGAAAATCAGGAGGTGATCAAAATGGCGATGACAGATAAAAGTGGAGCCAAGGACGGACAGTGTGACGAATGTGGCGGTGTCTAGATCATGGAGATGTGATGGAAAGAGGAATCAAGGTGCTGAAGAAGGTGGAGATCTGATCGAGATGTTGAAATAAAGGAAGGGCCAACCAGCTGGAGGTCAATGAGTGTGGTGATGATGATGCAGATGATGGACTCATGATGTTGTGAGAGGTTTTACTACATCGTGGAGATGTAGGAAAACAAGAAGCTCTGGAAAGAGTTGATGTCACGTGATGAAGGGGCAAAAGTGGAAGCAAGGTGATGAAGGCGAGCTGAAGAGGTCATTACTGGGACAATGAGGATATGAGATGATGGAAAGGTGATGGATGGCGATGGTGGATCAAGGTGTTTGAGGAGATGATGAAACATAGACAACAAACTGGAGGGCATCAGGAGATGAAGGGTATGGAATGAGAAGCCAACATCAGAGTTCATGAAGAGGATGAAGGTGTAAAGATCATGGAGATGTGATGGAAAGAGGAGTCAAGGACATGTAGAAGAAGGTGGAGATCTGATAGAGATGATGGAATAAAGAAAGGGCCAACCAGAAGTGAAGAGCCAAAAAGTGGGAGTTGATGGCGTTGTGGTGGAGCTAATGCAGATGAAGGACTCATGATGAGATCGTGGTGGTGATGGTAGGAAAATGAGCAGAGATTAAGTAAGCGAGACGAGCTAAAGAGGTCATTACTGGGACGATGAGGTAGTGATGATGGAAAGGTGACAAAGATGCGCTAATGAGATCTGATTTTGGTAACGGGTTAATGGTGGCGAGCTCTCGATAGGCCACAGAGGACGAGGATCGTGTGAAAGTTCTCATCAGGAACTCGTTTTAAAGTCGCCGTGGCGCTTTAACCTTCACACTGACGACTCTCTTGGTACATCTGCAAACCAAGGAGATAAACCACCGGTCTGACTCTTCAGATAGGAGAAGCAGAAGCAGATATTCTCTCCAAGGACAGATTCTCATCAGAGGTAAAAAAAAAAAAGAAAAAAAAAAAAAAAAGGATATACGAGCCATTTTTCATGTGCGTGCAAGAGTGATCTGCTAATGGAGCTGAGTTTCAGGTGCGAGTGCGAGAGCTCCAGGTCATGTTCGTCTTGGCTAATGGAATCAGAATGCTTCTGGTTCAGGTACTGATCTAGAAAATCTACCTGAGAGTACTGGAGAGTCCAAACCAATAAAGTGAGAGCAGTTTATTCATCCCTCACGTCCTAACTCACCTGCACCAGGAACCAGGAGATGAGGACCGAGACCCAGGGGTTCCCAGCACAGGACGTCTTCTTAGCAGGGGACAGCAGTTTCCCTGGATAGAGGAAGCAAGAATTAAACAGACGACCTTCTGTTTCCACATCTCTGAAAGTTTTACTGTGGATCAGATTTTATCCAGTGCTCCATCGCGATGCAGGCGTGGACGAGTCGGCAGCGATTCACAAATGTCAAAAATTGATTCTTTAAATGTTAATTGATAATGTAATCCTCCCAACTCAGAAAGAAATGAGAATTCCAAACTCTATCCTAACTCTTATTCTCAGGGATTTGTTTCCGCATTCAGTTGTTAAGATCCAGGACTTTGGAGAAGGGATACAGCGTCCCGTCTCAAAGAGACTTCATTCAAAAAAGAAGTTGAATATCCTAAAGTCTGACACCCTCTCCCATCTGAAGCCAAATCCCATAGTTTTTAGTTTCAGACTCTGATTTTATAAAGGATGCAGATCTTACATGGTCACTAATAACAAAAGTGAAACTCCATTCCTGAGACTGTGGTAGCTTAGCGGTTAAGGTACAGGACTCTGGACCAGAAGTCCAGGGTTCAAATCCCACCTCTGCCAAGCTGCCACTGTTGGGTCCTTGAGCATGACCCTTAACCCACAATTGCTTGGATTGTAAGACTGTACCAATTGTAAGTTGCTCTGGATAAGGGCGTCTGCTAAATGCTGTAAATGTAAATGTAAATGTAGAGATTATTATCATCAAACCTTTATAAAACTCACACCTAAAATTAAATCAATCAGTAAATAAAAAAACAGCATTGTCTGTAAAATAATCTTAAGATTTTATCTACATGATTACATCTTATTTCAGTAGTTAATCTTTTTGATCTTACACCTTGGAGTGCAGTAATTGATATCGAAATCTATAAAACAGTACATTTAGAAATAAAATTAAGTGTTTCCATGATTAAGTCAGATCCCTATAGGTCTAAAAATCACCTTTACCTTTAACATCCACAAACACATGGAATAGAGAGCAAAAGAGACAGCGCCACCTATTGCTTATACACAATGTTCACCTCAATGTTTACGTGTCCCGAGAAATGTAAAAAGTCAAGACGAAAAAAAGCCTGACTTCAGACAGCGATCCTGATCCACCTTACACCAAACGATCTAACCCTAATGACACTCTCTCTTAAAGGTGTCTGGTGTAAGGTCGGCATTACTGACACTCCGATTCCCAAAATCTACAACCAGAACAAAACCAAAGCCATGAATCAGTGTGAGAAAAAACAAATCCTGTATAGAAACAAAAAGATGCAGCGATAATCCGTTAATCGAATCGTGAGGTGCCTAGAGATTCCCACCCTTAGTAAATGAGATCTCTAAAAACAGTAGAAGGTAAGGGGGCAGGCTGACCGAACAGGTCGTCTTTGGCGAGGGCGTAGAGGATTCGGGAGGCTCCGATCAGGTTGCTCATGGCGGCTGACAGGGTGGAGGAATAAACACCAATGGTGACGAAGGGATGCCAGATGTTTATATCCCTCAGGAAACTGTAATCCCTCTGCAACAGATCTCTACGAAACAGAGAAAGAGAGAGAGATTAACAGTCTAGACCCCTAAAGAGACAGTGGCAAGGAAAAACTACCCAAGGAGAAAAGTAACTACTTCGATAATAATAAAACATCCTTACTGACACCATGGTAATTCCATAACCTGGTGCTGTGAGTCATCAGGTAAAAGACTGTTTAAAGACTGCGTGTTCTTAACATCCCTAACTACATATTCTGTTAATGAGCTGAACTAGTGCTCTGGCAGGACGTGGTAACGCGAGTATGTCCCTCTAAATTTTGTTCTCAGAGGTGATTCTGTAGGAACGTCGAGCTTCACGGGAACAGAGAGTCGAGTTTGAGTCATTACTTCTAATAAATAGTCCGAAGTTTCTCTCAGGAGATGGTTTCAGAACGTCCTTGTGCTGTTAAATCTGTAAATAAAGGAGACGTTTCTGATGTTCAGTGATGGTGTCCGGCCTGGTTTTATCCCCGTCTGAGAGCTTTGTGTGTGAGGGTTTACTCCACAGTCCAAAGACATGCCTTAGGTTCATTGGTGCCTCTAAATTGGTCCAGTATGAACGTGCCACATGAATGTATGAAGGATAGCCGCCTGCCTTGAGACGTGTCACGGACTAATTGATTAATTACAGCCGTGGTAATAAAACTAACAGGATTAACAGAATTCAGAGACAGAAATAAAGCAAAAGGACATACATCAAACAGAGCGTTAATGTTTTGGGCACAGTGGCACAGGGGTTAGTGCAGCTTCAGAGACCCGGGTACGAGACTGTGACTCTGTGAGGGTTTGCTCCAGGTATCAATCAACGAATCAACCATGTGAAACAAACTGAAAAAAAAATGGGACGAGAGAGACAGCGAGAGAGAAAGAGAGCGAGCGAGAGAGCGAGCTTTTATATATATGAATAAAAATGCAGTAATTAAATTTGCTGCTCTCTCTCTAGCTTCTTATCCTCAGTCCCCTCACGTCCCGTTTCGGGTCGAGCGGCTTTAATACTCATCACAGGCTTATTAATTACTGCTGAGACCACACACACTCTGTCTGTCTCTCTCTCTCTCTCCCTCTCTCTCTCACACACACACACACACACACACACAGAATATATGTAAAGATAAAGGTTTCAGCTTAAACAAACCAGAACTCTAGACATTTATCGTGTTATTTTACCACTTTTCTTTTCTGTATTAGCATCTCAGATAGATTAGTTTTACAAAATAAAAGTCCTGATCACGTTTCCTTAACGTAAGAAACAGTTAAATGTTTTTTCTCTGAAGGTGAACAGGTTCCTGGTGCAGGTTCTGTCCTTTGATGGTCCTACGTTGCTCTTGAGAAAAAGTAAAAGTCCCCTACCAGGTATGGGTCTGGTTTTATTGATCGCTGCTGTTTTTATTAGCTGATTTTATTCCTTCATGTTTTATTTCATGAATGATTCATTTGTCTTACGTTATTGTGTGTGTGTGTGTGTGTGTGTGTGTGTGTGTGTGTGTGTGTGTGTGTGTGTTTCTGTTTTCTATCTTCTCAGAACAACAGGATCGTCAAAACTACAGCTCAGAAGGACGAACACATTGAGCTAGAGGTACAGTAAGTTTGTGTGTGTGTGTGTGTGTGTGTGTTTGTGTGTGTTTGTGTGTGTGTGTGTGTGTGTGTGTGTGTGTGTAAAAGAGTGTGTAAGACTGTGTGAGAGGTTAACTTAAGTGCTCCCCGGAGACACTCGGCAGGAAAATCATTAAAGGGAATCAATAACGAACAAATTCAGCACTCCATCCATCTACAGCTACATCCACAGCTGTATGTCTCTCTCTCTCTCTCTCTCTCTCTCTCTCTCTCTCTCTCCACCCATCTCTGTGCTCATCAGTCTCTCTCTCTATCAGTCTTCATCTCCTGCTGTCTGTCTCTCTCTCTCTCTCTCTCTCTCTCTCTCTATACACCTGGCTCCATCTGTTTGTCTGTCTGTCTCCATCAATCTTAATCACTTAGACTATTTTCTATCTGCTTCCATATCTACCTCTGTCTCCACAAGTCTCTCCCTCCCTGTCGCTTTCCCAGTGTTTTATTCTCTCCACCTTTTCTGTCTGTTTACCCATCAATCTACACCTGCATTCATCCACCTTTTTATTTACACCCATCTTTCTACACACACAAGTCTTTAAATCGTCTATATAGGTACTACATATCTGTGCATGTGCTCAGTCCGGCCATGAGTCCCTCATCCGTTCATCGTTCAGACCTTTTACGAATATTTAAGAATACGATTCTTCTTAAAATCAAGGAAACACTGCCATCTTCTGTTAACGGTCCGAACTTCATTTAGATTCACGTATCGCCATGGAAACCAGCAAACGATCCAATCAGACCAGTGAGGAATTGGTTGTTAACTTTAAAAAAATCCATAATTCTGCAGTTTTAATCACAACTATATCTGCATTACCTGAAGGAACTACAACAGTGCTTGAAATGTGCCAGACGGAAAGAATGTGTCCCAATACTTTTGGCCACTGTATAATAAAGCAGCTAAACATCACCCGGTTCCACCTCCAGAGCCCGGGGAGGCTCATACATAAAGTTTGCTTAAATGTAAGTTTAGACTCCTTAATTTGCTTAAATGAAGCTGGTTTGATGCTCCCCTAGTTTCAGGTGCTGCCTATAAACGGAAGTCACAGATGGAAACAAACCATAAAGCTGAACTCCTTCTCGTTTCTGTCTCCAAAAAAAGAGGGGAAAAAGAGGAAGCTCTGCCTGTTTGGTGCAGCCACAAACTGACAAGTGCTGAACTTCAACAACAAGGTTTAACCACAAAAACATGTGACCCAATCAAGCGTAATTTTACACACACACACACACACACACACTTGTACCTGTCGCAGGTGCAGGCCACCAGTACGCTGAGCAGGTTGTAGGTGATGAAGGTGAAGATGACGGCGGTGATGGTTCCCCGGGGAATCGAGTAACTGGGGTTTTTCAAGTCACCTAATACACACAGACAGAGAGTTCAGTAGCGCCCCCTATAGATGTATTATTATTATTATTAATAATAATACATGTTAAATAATTATACAAGTTTATTTTCCTACATTCAGTAAATAAACAGTAACAGTTAATTAAATCAAGCTGGACTGAATCGTATTTAGGTTTGATCCAGTTTGAAGGGGTGCCAGAACTTTTGAATAAGTCTGTAACACATGCTGCAGCTTACAGGGCAACTGAGTACAAGCATACACACACACACACACACACACACACACACACACACACATGCACACACATGCACACACATGCACACACATGCACACACACTTACCAGACATGTTGGATCCAGCCATGATTCCTGTACAGCCATTGAACATGACAGCAAACACCTTGGCAAAAGTCATCATCACATGTGTAGTGTAATCCACTGCGTAATCCGCTACACCCACCCACACACACACACACACACACACACACACTTTATCATTGCTTATATTAACCACAGAGTAACAAATCTGATTAATCCGATTTATGATTAACACCATGGCTCCATTTCACCCAAACCACCCAGCTCTAAATCTGATTCATTTTCTGACTTCTTCATGATTCTGATTCGTTGACTCCTTTCCTATCATCGATTGACTGCTTGATTCATATAATTCCAATTCCTTGATCCCTTGACACTCTGATTCACTGACTTTTTGATTCACTGACACTCTGACTCACCTGATTCTCTGATTCACTGACTCTCTGATTCACTGACTGCCTGATTTACTGATTATGTAATTCACTGATTCAGTGATTCTGATTAACTGATTCTCTGATTAACTGACTTTCTGAATCAATCATACAATGACTCTGTGATTCATTAACACTGATTCACTGACTCTACAAATTCTCTAATTCACTCTCTAATTCACTGACCCTCTGATTCATTGACACTATGATTCACTGACTCTGTAACTCACCTCCTCTCTGATTCACTGAATATCGGAATCACCAACTCCTGGATTCACTGGCTCTCTGATTCACTGACGTTTTGATTCACTGAGTCTCTGATTTACTGATTATGTAATTCTCTGATTCACTGACTCTCTGAATCACTCATACTCTGATTCATTGACTCTCTGATTCACTGACCTGGAAACTAATTCACTGACTCTCTCATACTCTCTGATTCACGACTTACTGATTCACGACTTACTGATTCACGGACTCTCTGATTCACGGACTCTCTGATTCACTGACTCTTTGATTCACTGACTCACAGATTAACTGACTCTCAGATTCTCTGATTCACTGACACTCTGATTCACTGACTCACAGATTCACCGACTCTTGGATTCACTGACTCTCTGAATCACTATGCTCATTTCAGGAGGCTGACCCACGTTTGAGGTTGCTGAGCAGCGTGTTGAGCTTGAAGCCCGTGAAGTTGGCGGTGGTGGGGACATTGCTGGTGTTACCCGCCACTTTGGGCAGGACAACGGTGTGGGGTCTCACAGTGAAAAAGCTGACGAAGACGGTCGCCAGTGCCAACATGACAATCAGGAAGATGAGGAAGGTGGCCTTAGCATAGATCCGGGCGCCAACCAGGCACACCAGTACGCACACCAAGAGGATGCAGGTTGCGTAGAGCAGAGACCACCAGTAACCCATGGGCATCACCGCGTACAGGGAGCCATGGTCCGAGCCATCTGAGACAGAGAGAGAGAGAGCGAGAAATAGAGAGAGTGGGGACGTGGAACGTAATGAGTCTTTATCACTAGCAGGAAGCTTCACCAAACACAGGACGCCGGACGTGTACCTTCAGGAAGCCCGAACGTAGCAAGGATGGCCTCTACCAGTCCCAGCACGAAGAGGGCGCTGCCGCAGACGTTAGCCAGGAAGAACATGATGCCAATGCTGCCTCCGAACTCTGGGCCCAGCGCTCTGCTGATCATATCTACCCCACGGTTAAGGAGAAGACGTCTAATGTACAAAAGGTACGGCGTTACATGTACGACCTGCAGTTCCACTGCTTTCCCAGCAGGGGGCAGGTCATGTTATATGATTTGGACACCTGCTGGTTAAATAGTGGAATTGCAACAATCATTTTCTCATTCGCAAACTGGCTTATATTTGTGTATTTGTACGTACGCTGAAAGGCAGAGGAACAGAAAATAACTCGATTGCTAAAATGAGATTTTGATTTTTAAGAATTGAATCAAAGTCTTTGAGATTTATGGTTTATATCTAAACATCTGATTTTCAAGCATTAATTCTAAGTACAGACCCTTAAACTGGGCAGTGGAAGTCTTGTGAACGGGTGTGGCTCTAGTATCTCTGTGTGTGTGTGTGTGTGTGTGTGTGTGTGTGTGTGTGTGTGTGTGTGTGTGTGTGTATGTGTGTGTGTGTGAGGGAGGATACAGTAAGCCCCGCCCGCATCCAGCGCCCCGTTGGTGGAAATGGCACAGACAGACAGAACAGTCATGCAGATGATGAAATAGGCGACAAGGAACAAGACTATAGTTTCATACAGTCCGCACTGTCCGACCACGAACCCTACACACACACACACATATATATATATCACTATAACATTAATACATTTCTTAAACATTCTAAGCAGAAGTTATGCCAACAGTAATAAGTTACACAAACGTTACAGTTACAGTTCTGATACCTGGAAAGGTGCCAAAACTTTAACCACACTTTCATTTCTCAGAAATGACAAATATGCAGAAATGCCTCAGCCTTTGTAGGCTGTATTCCAAACTCCAGGCAGATTCAGATGCAGTCGATATAGCAAATACAACAATGACCTTAATAACGACAGATGAACTGTTCTTTAGGGTTGGGTATCGTTTGCATGTTATCGATTCCAAGTTTAAATTCTAAAAAGGTGAAAAATGTGCCAAAGTTTAGTTATAAAGAATATCTTTTTTTATAATATTTCTGCATCAAATGGAATAATTTCCCCACGCAAGATCTCATCCCATGGGGTCAAAATGATCATGAGAACGGTGAACAAAAATCCCAGAACTACACGGAGGAACCTGATGAATGACCTGCAGAGAGCTGGGACCAAAGTAACAAAGGCTACCATCAGTAACACACTATGCCAAGAGGGACTCGGATCCTTTTTTTTTGTTTGTTTTACTAGTGTTGCACCGATACTGACACACTGTATTGCTATCGGCAATAGAGAGCACTGGTACCATGAAGCAGTTACTGACACACGTGCATCACTAGATGAAGCTTAACTGAAGCCAGCAGCATGTCTGCGGTGTGGGATTATTTCTCATTTGTGCTTGTTACTGCATTAGGACAAAAGTTTTTTATGGCTCTAGAATTTTTTACAAACTCATCCAGTGAATACTTATTTGGAATACAGAACTTTACAGAACTTTAACCAAAATAGTGGCACACCAATCTATAACAAGTGGAACGCTATAAATATCAGGATTTATACGCACCTCTCGAGTAGTTCAGTTAGATAGAGTTTGTATCGGTAGATACTTGAACATCAGGTATCGGTATCGGAAGGAAAAAAGTGCCACTGGTTTGTCCCTAATTTTACCTTAAGCCTTTTTCCCCATTTAAACCTATTATAAGAAAAAAGCTTAACATGGATTTTTTTCTCATTTTGTCTCTCATAGTTGAAGTGTACCTATGATGAAAATTACAGACCTCTCTCATCTTTCTAAGTAGGAGAACTTGCACAGTCAGTGGCTGACTAAATACTTTTTTGCCCCACTGTATTCACTATTCAAAGATACACTTTGCTTTCCTGCATTAGAAACTAAAAACAAAGAGATTCAGCGATGGGGAGTCCATTTAAGAGAAGATGAAAACTTTGTTTCCAGCATTACAACTCACTGCTTTTAACTGGAGCTGGGATTAAAAAGAAAAAGATGCTGCTGTAGGAAAAATGCAATTATCCTATACCTGTACTGTTATGTGGCAGATGCCATTTCATTTCAGAATGTATATGTATGTACGTTATGTTTGGTATCTATGAGATCCATATTTCAAGGAGACCAAGATGGTGAGACATACAGCGCTGTACAATGGTTGCACGATAATGCACAGAACGGACACTCATTTTCGACCATATTAGACACCATTTGCCTGGACTGAGAAGAGAGTAATGTCCTCAAACCAGAGGTGCGGTCATTCCCAACAGCATGGGGCCTTACATTCTCACCTCAAGACACACACACACCATCCTGTATGCAAACTACATATTGCCACAGTCAGCTGACACCCATGTGATAACTTTGTCCTCTTGTTAGATCAAAGGTTATCTAACTGAATATAAAAATATGTAGCTAGAGAGAATAAAGAGAATAGAGAGAGCTTTTTAGTTGAGCTTTAGAGAGAGAGAACTTCGAGAGGCCAACATTCGTTACCATCGCGATCCATCATTTCTTGTAAGTTTGTAGTATGTAGTTTGTAGTCTTTTGTAATAAATTCACTGTTACTCCTTTCTTTATACTAGTCTTCTAGTAGTCCTTTCTAGACAGATAATGTATATGTAATAACAGATCTCTTGAAAGCTGTATAGTTAGGCATGTTAATGGTCATCCTCTGCCATATGTAAAAGACTAGATCTTGATATGATTCTAGCTGGCACCTTGATAAAAGACCTCTGAACTAACTTAATGCAGTAATGCACTAGATATGTTGTAACCGACCTCTGACAGACTTAAATAAGGTGTGATATTGAGTTATATAATATACACTGAGTTTGCACGTCGGTATGAACCTCTGAACTAGAGTAACATTAATAGGAGATAACTATTAAAGTTGGATGCTGGGGCTCTTTACCCCACACATCTAAAACTATATAGAATTTGGATTTGGTCAGATCATAACAATAATAACACGCATCTATCCTTCGACTGCGTCCTATTTCCGTCTTTGGTCATAGAGTCGCAGAGGGTTAATAAGAGCTCTGATAATCTCAGACATAAAAACCCTACACTGCTATTACTCTAACATCGTTTCTTTTGTATAATAAATGTTGTAGTTAAGAGCAATAACACTTTTCTTTATAAATAAAAATGACAGCGTGCAAACAGACACAGTGCATTAATAACTTAAATAAATGATCATTTAAGTTCAGTGATTGGCGTGTCGTTTATTGTTATTAGTTCTCTCAGTTGCAAAAAAAATGTGATATCGGCTTTATATATTGGCCATCGGTCACCCTGCTCTCTACATATCGACATCGGCCATTAAAAACCCGGATCGGTCGACCCCTAATTATAAATAAAAAGCTTACTGTTAAATGATTGCTTTCCTTTTGGATCACAGCTTCATCATTTCAGCATTAGATTACTTATGATCAGTAATAACTGAGTGAAGGTTGGTGTTTCTAGGTCATTGTTTGAGTACATTAAACCACGTTAAACGTTTCAGACTCTCCCTCTCTCTAATGCAGCATTTGAGCTTTGGGTCGAACCCGGTACACTGCTGAAGCCCGGTATCATGCTTTAGATGTTTCACCATGCTTGTTGTTTCCTCTTACAAACTTTGGAGCGCTCTTGAGTGTCCGTCTTACGCTAAAATGAAACTACATGACGACATGCGTGGTCCTGCAAATGGACGCCTCCTTAATTTAATACAGACCGATTTTTGAAGAAGAAAAACCCACGTTAGTAGGAACCGATAAGTGTCAAGCGTATTTTTTTAATAGGTACCCGGTTCTTCAAAGTTTGGAACCGGGTTTCAATACCCATCCCTACCGTTTGTCAGGTATATTACGACACAGTGCTGCCATGGCGACCATGACGCACACTAAACACTCCCCTTCTTAAAAGCCTTCTTAAACAGCCGTGTGAAAGTTGGGCGCTCAGGTGCCAACGTAACGTGCCTAATACTTTAGCTCACCAGTGTGACCCAAGTCGAGTCCTGGCACCGCAACAGTGTCCCCTACCCAAGCAGACGATGGACTGGCACTCCGTCCGGGCCTCGCTTACGCCCGCGCCACAAATAATGGCCTTAAAGCGTGACAATAAAATAAATGTGAAAGTGATATCGCTTACCATACTCAGTTAAACCAGGTCAGGGTCGCTGGGTGTGGGGCCTTACCAGCAGCACAGGGTACATATATATATTCTTTTTTTTTTTTGCTGTCCTGTCCATATGGAGAGAACATGCCAAACTTCACACAGCCTGTTTGAACACGTGTTGTGCAGCATCGACATGCAGCATGCTCTGTATGCTTATACGCTCTATATAAATATACACAACACAACCATGCGTAATGAAATGTACTCTGTGTTGTTAGGTGTGTGTGTGTGTGTGTGAGTGTGTGTGTGTGTGTGTGTGTGTGTCACATGATTTCACACATGTGCCAGCTCACGAGACTCACCCTGAGTGTGTTCATTAAGCTAGAAACAAGAGAGGAGACAAACACCATTATGTAACACACATTCCCTGCTAACATCGCCTGTGTGTGTATGTGTATATGTGTGCGTGTGTGCGTGTGTGCGTGTGTGCGTGTGTGCGTGTGTGTGTGTGTGTGTGTGTGTGTGTGTGTGTGTGTGTGTGTGTGTGTGTGTGTGTGTGTGTGCGGGCACGGGGGGTTAATTTCTAACCCGAGTCTCATCATGTGACTGATTAATGGCTGGAGAATGGAGCTGCACCACGAAAAGCTCACTTCAGGACGTATAGCCTCAGCGTAGTGGAGTTATTAAGAAATAATACTAATTGGGATTAAAACGATTACTATTAGAGACGATGGGGGAACCAATCCCAGTGTAACGTGCAAAATGATACTATTATTATTTGGGATTAAGCTTAACAGTTAGTTATGTCATAATTATTTCATTTTAATTTAAAAAAAAGTCTGATTTTCTTAAGATATCAAAACATTATTCTTTTATTTTGTGTGGTTTAAGTAAAGAAGACGCATCTAAAAATCTCTGAAAAGCTGCATAAAAGTTCTGTTTAATAAAGGTTTACTGATTAATAAAACACACACTGGTTTTCTTATATTACCAGCGTTTCATACACAGAGCTAAATGGCGGATTTTGTTTTGGATAATTATTAGATAATAATTGTTTTAGATAATTGTTTTAGATTGTTTTTCAGATTGTTTTAGATAATTAGTAAAAAAAATAGATTAAGGATGGAAAAACAGTTTGTCAGCTATTTCATAACTTAAAAATATTTTTTATTATTTTGCAGTACTGAAAAAATTACAACAAATTTAAGGATTATTTTATAATATTTAATGCACAGATGGCAGATCTTTTAAAATTTTAAAGATAATTAATTAAAATATATATTAAGGACAGATGAGCTATGATCAGGTATTTTATAAATAATAATAAATATTTTGAATTATTTTCCATTACTGAAAAAAATTTGTATAGATTAATAAAATCTTCAGAATCTTATTTATTTTAAGGATTATTCCACAATATTTCATACACTGAGCCAGGCAGCGGATTTTTTGAAAGATAATATTTTTAATATATATATATATATATATATATATATATATATATATATAATTTTTTTCAATAATGGAAAATAATTAAACTTTTTATTTTATATATATATATATACATATTAAAGATTGAAAAACAGCTTATGAGCTATATTTATAAATAATAAAAAAAAGTTTAATTATTTTCCATTACTGAAAAAATTTGTATACATACCTTGTAAAAAAACCTTGATGACAAACAGAGGCTTTTTTTCATTTTAATTATTGTTTTATTTTATTATAATTTTATTTAGATAATTAGTGAAACAATTATATTAGAGACAGAAAATCAGTTTATCAGGTCATTTATAATTATCTTATAAATTATAAAAAAAATATTAAATAAATTTTCCATTAGTGAAAAAACAGAGACTTTTTTTTATTTAGGATTATTTTATAATATTTCATACCCAGAGCCAGGTGGCGGATTTTCTTTTATTTTAAAGAGAATTAGTCAGAAAATTTTATTAAGGATAGAAAAATGGTTTCGGGTATTTTACAAATAATAATAAAAAATTCAATTATTTACCACACATAATAGACACTGTATTTAAGTATAAGATTTTAATATTTGTAAATATGAAACTAGTAATTAATGTTTTTACACTTTATGTTTTTATTTGCCTTAAAGCTCTTGCTCTTGTCACTGATAATCATTTTGCCTTAAAATAGACGCCGTTACAGTCACTCCTTCCCCCAGCCTCCGGAATCTCAGATGTACCCTCGACTTATTCATGCGGCCCTGTTCCAAATTCACGATCCTGCGTCGATTACGCTCACTCTCTTTTCTCAGTCCTTCCTTCTCAGGCCCTACAAACCTCAGACACGTCCCAGACCTGTGCTGTTAGACTGCTAACACACAGCAGAACATCGACCCCGGGTTCTGCCCCGGACCCCAGCAGCTGCACTGTTAGCACTGCTCCCTGAGCCTCTGGAATGCTCTGACCTCAATTAACCCTCAGCTCCAGACTCGTCTGTTTACTCACACATTCCAAAGATGTGTTAGGTTAATTGGTCTCTCTAAAGTGTGTGTGTGCGCCCTGAGATGGACTGGCACCCTGCCTAGGGTCGGTTCCCTCCTTGCCCCCTGTGCTGCCGGTTAGAACCTGGCTCCCTACAACCCTGAATCAGATTATTAATGAAATAATGGAATGAAAAGTAATGAACACATTTATTATTATTATTATTATTAAGTTGTTGTTGTTGTTTTTCCAAATTACTAAACTGTTTTGAACAAATATAATATTCTTCTAAATATAGAATTTAAAAGCCACACTTTTTTAGTACATTATAAATAATTTTGGGTTCAGAAACCAGGGCTTTGAAGAGGATTCACTTCTTTTGTGTTTGGGATTTTTAGCTTTTATATTGTGAGGTAATAAAAGCTTTTACACAAGGCTTCACTTTAGATTTTTTGACAAACTTTTTGATTAAAAAAAAACGCACTGTTGTGTATGGTGTCGCTAACTTCACTATTTTATCTCTAGATTTGGGAACTTTTTCAGACCCCTTTAGTGACTTTCTTATTAAAAAGAACCCATCAACAGATCTTAACGACTTTTTGAGTGAACATTATATTTTTGTAACTAATTTTTTCATATATTAAATGAAAATTTTATTCCTAAAATGTGTTTCTTTAAAATGTTTCTAAATAAAGAATTTAAAAGTCATGCTTTTTAGTAGATATAAATAATATCAGTAATGATCAGTAATCAGGGCTTCACCACTGTGTTTTTTTTTTTTTTTTGCAATTATTAAGGAATCACTTTAGATTTTCTGATATAAAGTTTTGTTTTAGAAAGAATAAAGTATGACAGTGCTTATAACACCCAAGCACGTGTGGGCCCTTTTTGAGCCTTGGTCCTAATAAGGGGTTTTCCTTATAATATTTAGGGATTTTCCTTCTAGAAGTTAATAGAAAATGATAAGGCTGCTTTGAGACAATGTTCTATGGAAATAAATCTTACTTTCACTTTGACAATCTCTAGATTTGGGGACTCTTTTAGACCCCTGTAGAGCCCAGTGACAGGTCTAGTGATGTTTGCTCATCAGTGATCATCACGGTTTGTGCTGAATCTAGAATTACTCTATTTAGTGCACTATATGCAGGTGGAATGATTTCAAAAAGAGTCAGGTTTCTTTTTGAGTTTTGGTCCTTATAGGGTTTCTTCCTTATAACGTTTAGGGCTTTTCCCACTGTCGCCCTAGGGTTGCTCAAATTGGGATATTAGAAGATCATCTATAGAAATATGCTATAGACGCTATAGAAATATAAATAACTCTGTCTTGACTTTAAATTTGATTGGCTTAAACGTCCAGGCTAAAAAGCGTCTTCATAAAAATCTTCCTTCTTTAAGTTTTGTTATGTAAATAACTGACAAAAAATACTGAAAGAGTGTGTGTTAAGTATGCTACTTTCCCCAGGAAATGCACAATAACAGCCGGAGCACTCGGCATGCTGGGGCATGAATTTAAAGTTTCGGTTTGTCGGTACTCACCGATCCGGAGGAACACCACCACGCTGAACATGGACAGCAGGGTGGGGATCACCACCCCGAAGAAGGTGGACAGTTTTTGGGGTTGTCTGTGGTTGTGTTTCCTCCTGACCGCGGGCCGGTCCGCCGCTTCCTCCCGCAGCTGGTGCTCACCGGACTGCTCGTGCGCGCCACCGGACAGCCGGTAATGCAGCAGAGGAGTCCGTTCGCTCATTTTGACAACAAGTACACCAGCGTGTGTGCGTGAGAGACAAAAAGTGTGAGTGTGTGTGTTATTCACGCCGCATGCTCGCTGTCACACCGACCAGCGCTTCGGTCCCAGTCCCGACCAATTCGGAGCGTCTCGTTTCGGTTCCTCCCGGTTGTTTTGTCGGGTTTGCTCCGGTCATGTGACAGCAGACGCTCCATCCAGCCACCCAGCTTTACGTCACCGAGACCGGGCAGCCAATCAGAAACCGACTTTAATGAATGAAAGTTAATGAATCGGCATGTTTATAGATTTACTTCCTAATTTAAATTGAAAGAGGTTTGGGAATCACGCGATTCGTCGTGGCTCATTAATAAATATTACTACAGTTTTAGGAATAAAGGTTATCCGTCCCAGAGCCTAAATGTTGGAGGCCCCCCAATAAACAGAAAACCAGTTGTATTGTCTACTAGAGGTGTAACGATGCATTCTGCTCACGTTTCATTTCAGTTCACGATACTGAGTAGAATTATGTTTTTTTTCTGAAGTGTAAATGAAGCAAAACAGGGCACATTTTATTGAATGAGTTTTTAATTCTACTAAACATTGATTTTTAACATAAATAAACCTGTAAATAAAATGTTGTAGCTTAACCGAGTGAAAACTTTCCCCTTTTATATCTGAAGCACAACAATTCAAAATGCTGTACTTTTGTTTGTTAAAAAAATTTTAGTCCCCTACAGTTAAAGGAATTACCCTACTAAACGTTGAGATTTAAACTGTAAATAAAATGTGGTAGCTTAATCAACTGAAAACTTTTTTTTATCTGAGGAATGACAATTCTAAATAATTTCTTGTAAATTCTCTTTAGTCCCCTGGAATTAAAAGAAATGATCCTGCTAATCATTGTCAAGTCAGATTTATTTCCATAGTGCTTTTTACAATGGAGCAATGTCTCAAAGCAACTTTGCAATTTTACGATATTATCTTACATCTATGGCCAATCCCAAATTGAGCAAGCCTAGGGTGACAGTGGCAGGGAAAATCTCCTTAAGCATTATGAGACATACTTAAACATTGATGTTTAAACTGTAAATTAATGTTCTAGCTAAACCAAGTGAAAACATTTTTATATCTGAAGAATAACCATTCCAATTACTGTCCTTTTCTTGAGAAAAATAAAAAATAAAAACCTCAGCATTTAAAAGAAATTGGATTCCAATCTTCCAATCTTCTATTATCCAATTTTGTGAGCTAGTACGAATTCTGGCAGCCATGCCACGTTCAAAGTCCCTTTCCTAAATCGCCTTTCTTCCACGTTTGAACTTGAGCAGTTCGTCTCAATCGTATCTACAATGGGGCAAAACAGTATTTAATCAGTCACTGATTGTGCAAGTTCTCCAACTTAGAAAGAGGAGAGAGGTCTGTAATTTTCATCATAGGTACCCTTCAACTATGAGAGACAAAATGAGAAAAAAAAATCAAGTAAGATTTCTGGCTCTCACAGATCTGTAACTTCTTCTTTAAGAAGCTCTTCTGTCCTCCACTCGTTACCTGTATTAACGGAACCTGTTTGCCCTTGTTATCTGTATAAAAGACACCTGTCCACAGCCTCAAACAGTCAGACTCCAAACTCAACCATGGCCAAGACCAAAGGGCTGTCGAAGGACACCAGGAAGAAAATTGTAGACCTGCAGCAGGCTGGGAAGAGTGAATCTACAATAGGCAAGCAGGTTGGTGTGAATAAATCAACTGTGGGAGCAATTGTAAGAAAATGGAAGACATACAAGACCACTGATAATCTCCCTCGATCTGGGGCTCCACGCAAGATCTCATCGCGTGGGGTCAAAATGATCATGAGAACAGTGAGCAAAAATCCAAGAACTACACGGAGGGACCTGATGAAATGACTTGCAGAGAGCTGGGACCAAAGTAACAAAGGCTATCATCAGTAACACACTACGCCGAGAGGAAACTCAGATCCTGCAGTGCCAGGCGTGTCCCCCTGCTTAAGCCAGTACAATGTCCAGAACCTGTCTGAAAGTTTCTCAGAGGAAGCATATGGATGACCCAGAAAAGGATTGGGAGAATATCTTGTGGTCAGATCAAACTAAAATAGAACTTTTTGGTAAAAACTCAACCTCGCCGTGTTTTGGACGAAGAAGAATGCTGAGTTGCGCCATACCTACTGTGAAGCATGGGGGTGGAAACATCATGCTTTGGGGCTGTTTTCTGCAGAAGGGACAGGATGACTGATCCGTGTTAAGGGAAGAATGAACGGGGCCATGTATAATGAGATTTTAAGCCAAAATAAACCTCCTTCCATCAGTGAGAGCATTGAAGGGGGAACGTGGCTGGGTCTTCCAGCATGACAATGATCTCAAACACACAACGCTCTGGCAACGAAGGAGTGGCTCCGTAAAAGCATTTCAAGGTCCTGGAGTGGCCTAGCCAGTCTACAGACCTCAGCCCCATAGAAAATTTGTGGAGGGAGTTGAAGGTCCGTGTTACCCAGTGACAGCCCCAAAACATCACTGCTCTAGAGGAGATCTGCATGGAGGAATGGGCCGAAATACCAGCTACAGTGTGTGCACACCTGGTGAAGACTTACAGGAAATGTTTGACCTCTGTCATTGCCAACAAAGGATATGTTACAAAATATAGAGTTGAACTTTTGTTATTGACCAAATACTTCTTTTCCACCATAATTTACAATTAAATTCTTAAAAAATCCTACAATGTGATTTCCTGGATTTTTTTTCTCATTTTGTCTCTCATAGTTGAAGTGTACCTATGATGAAAATTACAGACCTCTCTCATCTTTCTAAGTAGGAGAACTTGCACAATCAGTGGCTGACTAAATACTTTTTTGCCCCACTGTACATGTTGAGATGCATCAAGTTGCTGCCATGCGATTGGCTGATTAGATATTTGCGTTAACAAGCAGTCAGTCAGGTGTACCTATTATAGTGGCCACTGAGTGTTTGTGTACCCTTTACAATTTATGTACACTGACATTGTGAGATTTTCCCTAACATTAGATCAAAAGAATCCAGTTAAGAGTCAGAAATGAGACAAAAATCTTATAATTGGTCATTTATTTATGGAGGGAAAAGATCCCATTTTACAAAACGTCTGAGTGTTAAAAGTATGTGAATCGCCACCCAACCACCGTGTGCGACAGTAATATTTTATTTTAGTTATATTGCACATCATTGGTTAAAATTTTGAAAGGCGAAAGATATTGGAGTTTTAATTATCTTATGTACAGTGGTGCTTGAAAGTTTGTGAACCCTTTAGAATTTTCTATATTTCTGCATAAAAATGACCTAACAAATCATCAGATTTTCACACAAGTCCTAAAAGTAGATAAAGAGAACCCAGTTAAACAAATGAGACAAAAATATTATACTTGTCATTTATTTATTAGGAAAACTCATCCAATATTACATATTAGTGAGTGGCAAAAGTATGTGAACTTTTGCTTTCAGTATCTGGTGTGACCCCCCCTGTGCAGCAATAACTACAGCTAAACGTTTCCTGTAGCTGTTGATCAGTCCTGCACACCGGCTTGGAGGAATTTTAGCCCATTCCTCCGTACAGAACAACTTCAGCTCTGGGATGTTGGTGGGTTTCCTCACATTAGCTGCTCGCTTCAGGTCTTTCCACAACACTTCCATTGGATTAAGGTCAGGACTTTGACTTGGACAAATCAAAACATTAACTTTATTCTTCTTTAACCATTCTTTGGTAGAACGGCTTGTGTGCTTAGGGTCGTTGTCTTGCTGCATGACCCACCTTCTCTTGAGATTCAGTTCATGGACAGATGTCCTGACATTTTCCTTTAGAATTCTCTGATATAATTCGAAATTTGTTGTTCCATCTGGCCCAGATCCAGCAAAACAGGCCCAAACCATGATCCTACCACCACCATGTCTCACAGATGGAATTAAGGTTCTTATGCTGGAATGCAGTGTTTCCTTTCTCTAAACATAACGCTTATCTTTTAAACTTAAAGTTTCTATTTTGGTCTCATCCGTCCACAACACATTCTTCCAATAGCCTTCTGGCTTGTCCACGTGATCTTTAGCAAACTGCAGACTAGCAGCAATGTTCTTTTTGGAGAGCAGTGGCTTCCTCCTTGCAACCCTACACACCATTGTTGTTCAGTGTCCTTCTGATTGTGGACTCATGAACATTAACATTAGCTAATGTGGGAGAGGCCTTCAGTTGCTTAGAAGTTACCCTGGTGTCCTTTGTGACCTCGCCAACTATTACGCACTTTGCTCTTGGAGTGATCTTTGTTGGTTGACCACTCTTGGGGAGGGTAACAATGGTCTTGAATTTCCTCCATTTGTACACAATCTGTCTGACTGTGTATTGGTGGAGTCCAAACTCTTTAGAGATGGTTTTGTACCCTTTTCTGTCCTGATGAGCATCAACAACTCTTACTCTGAGGTCCTCAGAAATCTCTCTTTTATTCACTCTCCGGTAAGCGCTTATGTCAAAACATTTCTAGTTCGAGCGAGAAACGTGTGATGACCTCACCGATTAATTGACTATTTAATTAGTTGCAGACTCCAGTCAAATGTCAAGTCATTAAATACTGTGGGCCATTTAATCAGAGTCCCGTATGAAGTCAGTAAGACTGCATTCTTGCGTTTGCACAACATCTGATTAATATCTCTAAATGCTGGTTAACGTCTTCACTTTGTCCCACGCTTATTATTGCAGCGATCTTTTTATCGTCTCCCTGTTAAACCTCCTCAGACGCCTTCAGTTAACCAATATCCTCCTGTATCTAGTATGAACTTCTTGTTCTAACTTTAAAAGCTTTCCGTGGTCTAGTACTTGACTTCTTGCTCCTTGGGTAGTAGGTCTTTCAGTGCAGCCAAGCTTTGGGCCTCCCTACTTTAAAAAAATCTCTTCTTTTAAAGTTTAACATAAAACCTTTTCCTTTGCTGTTTACAATGTTTGTGAAAGGTGCTGTACAAATTTAACTTATTGCTATTATCATTATTATTATTATTATTATTATTATTATTATTATTATAAGATAAAATAAATGCATTTAAACGTCTGGGAGAGAAATGTAACAAGCACTTGGCGTTGCCAGGTCAGTGAAGTTCGTTCATTTTCGGTTGTGTACTGCACTTGAGATGACTCACCTGATTTAATATGAATGGCAGTTCCTGCAATGAGCTAATTCTTAAATTGCTCAATTCAGGCCAGTCCCAGGTGTCGTTCGATGTTCACCACTAGGTGTCAGCGGTGCTTAAAATTAATCAGGTACTGTATCTTAGCCAGGCTCTGAATCACAAGTCCCTCCCAAGTTTGAAGAACTTCCAGAATATTAGAGATGATAAAGATTCGTTTCCTTAAAGTTTCTTAAACCTGTTCCACAAACTGGCTCTGCAATCCTGAGTTTGTCAGCCAGTCAGAGCAGAATTTGGAGATTTTGCCTTGCAGTTAACGTTGGAATAAAAGTGCAGATTTACTCTACAGTTACTTTCTAAGCTCCAAAAGATTTAAGTTCAAGTGGACCCCAAGGTCTGTTCTGGGAAAATCTGGGTCCCGACACTTCGGGTTCCTTCATCGCTCCTTCATTAACTCATTCTTGTAGTTCTCGTTCTCACCATACAACCGAGTGGGACCTAGGCCTTCATACAGGGAAGTTTCACAAAAATGTAGAATGACTATTGTTGTGTCTCGATGCTCATTAGAAGGGCCCATTCCATGTCATGAGCAGCTGCTACGAATGTCCTTGACGAGAAACTCCAGCTGTCTTTGAACATGCATGTAGTAGTCCAACATCTTGTTGAAACTGGTCGTGCTTCGATCTTGGCAGCCATTTTCTGGAGGTCCTGGTGCCTCCTGCAGAGCAGAAGTGGTTGTACGAGAGCATCTTAGACATGAGAGAAACAACTGAGCAAAGCTTTATTTGTGTTTCTCACAACAGTGAGATTTTTATAGTTTTTTTCTATAGTACAGGTACAGGAGAGCACAGCACTAATAATATCTGTTTTATCTAGTTATTTTAAGGTGTATGACATCCAACAGTTTGTCTCTCAGTCAAACGAGTTCTTGTCCTGAGGCAGAAGGTACCACTGAAGGTCCTGGGTTCAAATCCCGCCTCTGGATGGATTTGAACCTTGGACCATAGTGCAGTATCTTAATCGCTAGGCTACCACAGTCTGGGAATACTACAGTTATCTCAAGTTATTATAGATTATGTTATTTTCAGAGTATGCTTATGCCTGCACCCTGCGTTATCCAAAATAAGGTGTCCCCTCCCTCACATGATCCCCACAATGCTGACCAGGACAAGCAGGAATAAAACATACTAATAATAGTAGTAGTGGTAGTAGTAGTAGTAGTAATAATAATAATAATAATAATAATAATAATAATAATAATAATAGTAATGATACTACTAATAATAATAGTCATAATAACAATAATGATACTAATAATAGTATTAACAATAATAATAGTAATAATAATAGTAATAATAACAATAGTAATAATAATAATAATAATAATAATAGTCCTGATACTACTACTAATAGTAACAATAATGATACTAATAATAGTAATAATAGTATTAACAATAATAATAGTAATAATAATGATGGGTAATAATTATAATAATGATAGTAGTAATACTACTACTACTACTACTAAATACAGTGGGGCAAAAAAGTATTTAGTCAGCCACTGACTGTGCAAGTTCTCCTACTTAGAAAGATGAGAGAGGTCTGTAATTTTCATCATAGCTACACTTCAACTATGAGAGACAAAATGAGAAAAAAAATCCAGGAAATCACATTGTAGGATTTTTAAACAATTTAATTGTAAATTATGGTGGAAAAGAAGTATTTGGTCATTAACAAAAGTTCAACTCAATACTTTGTAACATGACCTTTGTTGGCAATGACAGAGGTCAAACGTTTCCTGTACGTCTTCACCAGGATTGCACACACTGTAGCTGGTATTTTGGCCCATTCCTCCGTGCAGATCTCCTCTAGAGCAGTGATGTTTTGGGGCTGTCGCTGGGCAACAGGTAACAGGTAACGAGTGGAAGACCGAAGGGCTTCTTAAAGGAGTTACAGGTCTGTGAGAGCCAGAAATCTTGCTTGTTTGTGGGTGACCAAATACTTATTTTCCACCATGATTTATAATTAAATTCTTTAAAAATCCTACAATGTGATTTCCTGGATTTTTTTTCTCATTTTGTCTCTCATAGTTGAAGTGTACCTATGATGAAAATTACAGACCTCTCTCATCTTTCTTAAGTAGAAGAACTTGCAAAATCAGTGGCTGACTAAATACTTTTTTGCCCCACTGTAATAATAATAATAATAATAATAATAATAATAATAATAATAATAATAATAATACTAGTAATAATGTTGGTAACAATAATAACATAACAATAATAAAATAATAGTAATAATAGTAATAATAATAGTATTCTTTATAATAGTATAATATTATTGAAATACTAATAATAATATAAGAATAATAATAATTGTAATAATTATAATAGCAATAGTAATAAGAATAATAGTAATAATAATAGTAATAGTAATCCTAGTAATAATAATAACAAAAAATAATAGTAATAATAATAATAACAATAGCAACAGTAGTAATAGTGATTATAATAATACTGATTATAATAATTGTAAAAAAATTTAATAAAAAAAAAAATAATAATAATAGTGATAGTACACGATTGGTTATCCATTAAGCAGAGGCGCAGGCAGGTGAGGTCGGTCTCCAGTCATCTGAAACATTGTGGTTCAAGGAAACATTTGACATATTTCACCACAAGATTAAGAGGTGTTTAATGACAGAGGTGACAACACATTTCCCTTTCGAACTTGCACAACACTTTATCTGGAATTTGTGTGTGTGTGTGTCTGTGTGTATATGTATGTATGTGGACGTGTGAGTGTGTGTGTGTGTGTGTGTGTGTGTGTACATGAATGTGTACAACCTGCAGCGGTGTGTGTTTTACATACCTGAATATTCAGGTTACTCAGTATCAGGATGTGATTCTGCACGTTATGTTTCAGAAGTGTCAGGATGGAGCGCTGGCACTGAAGCTCTGTCTTGTTACTGACCGAACCTGCAGCGTGGTCCAAAACAAACAGCGATGCCAACACCAGCGCCCCCTTCTGCTGGAACTACTCAATGAGAGGTCGATAAGAAAGGGGTTATGGTTAAACTTCTGTTCCCTCAGAAACGTCCACATTTTAAAGTGTTTATACGCAAACACTGAAAGGTAAAACAAGAAATCGCCACGTTATTTATTTGATGGCTTTGATGCACCATGTAACAAAATCCCAAGATGCTATTTGAGATGGAAAGGGGAAAGACGAAAAAAGACATATGATGGACGAAAGGACAAAGAAGAGACGGGAAATAGAAAGGAGGAAAGAAAGAAATGGAGATAAATGAAGTGATAAATAAAAAGAGAAAAAGGTAAACAATATGTGAAGGAGAACTCGGGGAGGAAAACAAAATCCTAAAAAGAGCTGGATTTTTATCCTCAGCGTGAATGAATGAAATGTGACTGACAAAGCAAAAAAAGAAAATACGAAAAATGAAACAGACAAAGACTGAATACAATGATACAGAATGGAAGAAGTAACAAAAAACATGGAAGGAGGAAAAAACACAATATAGAAAATAGCATGAAAGAGCAGAAAGTTATTTTCTTTCTTACTGTAGGTTAAATGAAAGGTGACTTGCCGTTTTGTTGTCCCAGGATGCTTTGTGGACTCTGGTACAGGGCAGCTGGACTGGCACGGGGAGTGTTTCTGAACCGCCACAGAGCTTCTTGGTTAATAAATAGAAAAGTTATATTGTAAAGCTTTATTCTTGACTCGAGTGAGACTGGTTTAGGAAAATGATATGATAAAATTACTGGAATGGAAAGAGTGAAGAATAAAATAGAAGAAAAAGGCAACCGCTTCTCTATGCCCAGTTCGAGGTTCCAGCTCGTCCTGGTGGACCCCCCAGACATTCCTGAACCAAGCTGACCAAGACTGCGTAACAGGAAGTGTTATGCAAGGCAAGAGTGCGGAAACAGCTCCTGGAGCTCAGTTCCAAAACCCTTGTTCATTTCAAGCGTTAAAGCAATTCACGTAGGCGACCTACCGTTTTATTCTGCAGCGTTTTCACAATGTTGAGCTTTTTCCTGGCTTCAGCGTTGCAGATGAAATCTATGGGTCGAGTGTGACAGAGCTGGAGTACAAACATCAGGATGAGCAACGATCCTCCAAACACACAAGAGATTAAAGGTGAAAGCAAGAAAGATTAAAGGAAAAAGTTGCATTTCTTGGACCAATACAAAGATGAAAGGGAAATGAATGTAAAAAGAAATGAATACAAATGAGAATGAAAAGAAAAAAATGGAGCCGAACCAAAATAGAAAAAATGAAAAAATGACTAATTGATATGATATTCTGTTTTTACTCTTTTCCTCCAGCAAAGAAAATATTAATCACCATAGGAGGCTTAAAAAAGAAATGTTGTTGACTTTTATCTTTTGTATCGAATTGAAGTTGACGTCTTCCAGGTTCCAAAGAAACAGAAACAAAAAAAACCCACACGAGTACCAGTCTGTACCTGGTTCTCAGGTCATGGAAGAAGGCTGTGGTATGTACACACCAACAACTACAGAGAGAACACAAGGAACCAAACTTTAACTCGTTTTTAGATAGAATTTTGATTAGATCGCTTTTAAGGTGAATAAAAATCGACCAGAACCTGGCTTTGTCACGAAAGACAACACGGTTCCAGTCCATAACAGTCCAGGATTCTCGTTCATAACAGCACTGCAAACTGCGGCAGCAGTCCAACATTTCTATCCTGGTGTGTTAAGTTTTTTTGTCAATAAGTGTAAATTAATCTTTGCTTTCAGCATCCGGTGTGGCCCCTAATGTTTGTGATAACACAGGGATTTGATCCCGTTCCTGTACCGAACAGACTCAGCTCTGGGATGTTGGTGGGTTTCCTCACATGAACTACTCGCTTCAGGTCCTTCTTCAACATTTCTATTGGATTAAGGTCCGGCCTTTGACTTGACATTAACTTTCTTCTTTAACTGTTCTAAGAACAACTTTTGCGCTTAGGGTCGTTCTCTTGCTGCATGACCCACGTTTTGTCCTGATATTTTTCTAGAATAATGATGGTGAGCTGACCTGGCCCAGATGCAGCAAAACAGCAAACTGTGATGCAACCACCACCATTTTTTCACAGACTGGATAACGTTCTTAAATTGTCCTTTCTCCAGATATAACGTTTCACATTTAAACCGGATATTTCTTAAACTTTTCATCTCATCCATCAACAAAATGTTTTTCAATATCCTTCTGGCTCCACGTGATCTTTAGCAAACTGTAGATCTTTTCGTTTTGGAGAGCAGCGCCATTCTGCTGATGTTGGACTCATGAGCGTTGACATTAGCCAATGTGAGAGAGGGAACTTTAGTTGTTTAGAAGTTACCCTCCTGGGGAGAGAAACAGTACATGCAGTCCAAACTCTTTAAAGATGGCTTCGAGATCGACTCGAATTTCACCTTCAGATTAACTGCTAATTCTAGAGATTCACATACTTTTACACTCTCAGATACGTAATTTCGGATCATTTTGTGTAATATATTTTTTCATTTGTTTAATTTGATTCTCTATATCTGCTTTAGGGACTGACTATTGTAATTACTGTACTAATAATTTACGCTGTACAGAATATGCAAGGCATTTTTATAAAACTGAGCAAAGTTTTTACAGCACACCGCCACCTTAAATTACAGTGTTATTGTGATCCGTGTTTGTGAGTTTAAAACATTATTTCTTGCAATATATAGCGTGAATATAAAACACCTTTTTCATGAAGAAAACAGAATGGAATAAAGTACCGGGTGTAATTGTCTCGCCGAATAAGTCAATAATGTGAAGGGTGAGGTAGAAGGGCCGTGCGCAACTTACTTCCAAGTCCAGCTTCCACGTCCCGGTCGACCAGCGCGCGTGAAGGCGACGGACGGACCCGGTGCGCCCGCATGTTCTCCTTTCACGTCACCTTACCGCTTTTGGATTTAACCTCTACGTGTGCAAATGTGACGGTCCCTGTGGCAGCCGCGCGCGAACTCCCGTGTTGTCCGATTCTGTCATTGCGCTCGGAGAATAGCGAACGCGCACGTGCGCGTCTTATAGAGAGAGCAGCGCAACTTCGCTACAGTCGTCTGTGGCTGTCACGTGCTCGACTTTCTTTTAAAGCCCCTATATTCCGGTTTTTCCGGTTCCTCGTGCACAGTCTTTGTACATATACATGTATCCTACGCGAATCCCCCCGGAGATCACGGAGGGAATCGTGTAGGACTTTTGAAATCTCCCCCTATAATATATAGACCCTCTAAGGCAGACACATTGAGAAATAGATTTTCAAAAAAAGTAGGGTTATCTTCATTGAGGCCATAGACATTTACAAAATGTAGTTTTTGCGTCAAAATATCGTGCACAATAACATATCTTCCAAATGGATCTTTTATGGTTTTTGTGACCTGGAATGGTATTGACTTGTGTATGAGTTTAGCGACACCCCTTGCATGAGTTTTATATGAGGCATAGAATACCTGCCTGACCACCTTTTATTAAAAAAATGTATGTCTGACCCATTTAAGTTTCTTGTAAGAAAACTATTCTAGATTTGAGATATTTTATCCTATTCATGACTTGTTTGAGTTTGGCCAGTTTTCTTATTCCTCGGACATTCCAGCTGGTAATTTCAGTTCCCAATTTACTTTGTTTTGATATCTCCATAAATTGTTCTCAGATTACAGTGTTAAATAAGAAATAAATAAAATAAATGAGAGTAAAATAGAAATGAAGAGAGAAAAGACAAAAAAAAAAAAAAAAGATACACACATAAATACTTAAAAAAAGAGAGAGCGATGTAAGTCCATACCTGAACACCTACCCCAGAACACACAAAACAAAATCAGCAGCAACAACACCCCTACCACCCAGGATACACGCAACTTATTCACAACAGGCAATCCCAAAAATTCCCAAATTGAATGTGTCCTCTCCCTCCTTTCCTTAGGTTGAAAAACTGGGGAACGTTGATCCATAACACCTGGGAAGCAACTAGTGAACCTATCCCAACCCATACCCTCAAATAAACAATTTGTTCTCCTCAACCGTGCATTCCGTGCGTTTTATAAAATACACTCCTTTTTAAAACATATTTTAACTTACCATATACCTTAGTAGTCTTATAAAAACTCAACTACTTGTGCTAGAAACAAAGCAACCTTCTGTAGAAATCACTTAGGCTGTCAGATGGTTCTGTAGAAATCCTCCGCTTTGCGTGGCGTTGAAAAGAGATGCATCTTGCCATCATGCAGAACTCTAAGTTTGCAGGGGTTGTGCTGAAATCCGCGAAAAAAGCCCTGTTAACGCTTCCTTGTTAGCTGAGGTGCTCGTCGAAGTTGCTTTCAGCCTGTTTTTGCCCGCTCGTGTAAAAATAGCACATTGTTTGGTTGCAGGGAGATTTGACATACTCGCATTTAAATGGTTAGTGGCATTTGTCCGGAGCTTTTTGATAGATTCGTGCACGGCTTTGTGGAGCTCCCTTGAGCTCCCACAGATCAGTAGGAACCGGTACATGAAACTGCTTTCTGCTTTGTTAACAGGTACCCAGTTCTTGGAATTTGAGCTTGTACATTTGGATCAGACACAGCAGTGCTGCTGGAGTTTAAACGCCGTTCACTCACTGTCGGCTTTGTTAGAGACACTCATGTTATTGCTCAGCAATAAGACAGTAGCTCATCTGTCGCAGCACAGTCTGTGTTAGTCATCCTCTAATCCTTCAGGATGCTGGTTGCTCGACATTTTTGGCTGCAGTGCTGAGAATGATCCACCACCCAAATAGTACCTGATCTGGGCTGGTAATATGGGGGTCCTGACCATTAGAGAACAGAGTAACAACAAAGTAAAAGGGAAGAACACATGTAGATGTAGAGACACATGGACTACAGTCTGCAATTGTAGAACTACAAAATGCTTCTATATGGTAAAATAGATAAGGAAGGTGTACCTAATACAGTGCCTGGTGTGTGTATTAATGACTGTTGGTACTTTAAACACAAAGCAGTGCCTCCAGCCGCCTGCAGTTCTCTGGAATTTTCCCTGCATATTTACTGGAACGAGATGCCCTGTCCCATCACGCCGCTCTTATTCAGCTCCACATCTCCAGATCCAGTGTTGAGAGATTTGATGACATCTGATGAAGATAAATTATAACCTTCCTTGTTTTTCCACTTGCTTAGGATTTCATTTCCTGAAACTATACCTTTGGAATACAGCAAGTAAATGATTTTTGAATCATAACTCCCAGTAATGAGGTATAGTCATTGACCTAAAAAAGATAGAAAGATAGAAATGTGGGGTTGCTTGCAAAACACGGCGTGCAGTTCTTTCTCAGATATGCAGATATGTAAATGATTAGTGTCGTGTTTTTGACAGAATACCTGCTTGCTTGATCAAAAATCACTCAAGCTGAATTAAAGTTTTTATTGGACAAACAGACAACAGTTTTATTGCATCAACTCATGATTGCACGCAATAAGGATATTTTTGTCATTGTTTTTCAACTGGTGGAAAATCTCCTCCCTTTCCCTCCTTTTCCCTGGAAGTAACCTAATTCCCTTGCCCATATTTTAATCGTATCGTAAGACTTTTGGCACATTTTTTATATATAAATCCTTAACTATGTAGTTTTATTTTATTGAGCTAGACTCAATAAAATAAAACTACCACGTGTGTGTCTTAAGTTTATTCTGTACGGAACTATGAAGATACACGCACCAAACGTTTACTCACCTACACACCTGTTTAAATGTAATATGACAATAAACAGGGTTGATGGATTAATGTTTGTTCCAAAAATTAAGGTTTTGGTGAGAACAACCAAATAAATAACAGTCAGTTTGTTCAGTAATATGATAATGGGCAAATAGTACAGGTCAATAAAGAAATGTAATTAATACGATGTATCATGCAATAAAGAAATGTAATACAGAAAGGTATTAAACGCAAATATGTAATAAACAAATGTAATACAGATGTTAACAGAGATATTAAATCTTCTCCAACATCCTTAAGGCCAAACAGTTCTGATGGGAACGCTCAAAGCACAACATTCTCTGGCTCTTGGCGAGAACTTTAATTCTAAGAATTAAGAATTTACTTGCTCACTTATCAAACTCCAAATGATCAAGTATTTTGTTGATTAGAAACTAATTAACTAAATTACACATGAACATGTGAATAACCCAAACTCAAAGAATCCTTTAAAAGTGCTAACTTAATATTATACTCTAGTAAGAGACCTTGCTGAAGTCATTGGGTCCCTATCAGCAACGTTATTTATCACAATTGAGACACAACAGCGTCAGGAAAGTTCCCGCTTAATAAAACAAATTGCTCTAAAGCTGTTTTTGGCCGGTTCTAATCTTATTTGTGTTCTGTGAAGAAGGTCTATTTGTACAGCCATGAAGCTGACGAATAAGTATTCTCACAGCTTTTCATTAAGCTTCTTCTTCTTCTTCTTCTTTCGGTTTCTCCCTTTATCAGGGGTCACCACAGCGAGTTAAACGTTTCCACCTCACCCTGTCCTCCACGTCCTCTACTCTCACCCCAACTCCCTGCATATCTTCATTTACCACTACCAAATAACTCCTCTTTGGTCTTCCTAAACGTCTGTTGCCTGGCAGCTCCATCGCCAACATCCTCCAGCCAATATATCCACTATCCCTCCTCTGCACATGTCCAAACCATCTCAGTCTTCCCTCTCGAATTTTGTCTCCCAATTTTCCAACCTGTGCTGTCCCTCTGATGATCTCATTCCTAATCCTGTCCACCCTAGACACTCCTAAAGAGAACCTCAACATCTTAAGTTCTGCCACCTCCATCTCTGCTTCCTGTTTTTCTTTGTCAGTGCCACTGTGTCTAACCCATACAACAAGGCTGGTCTCACTACTCTCTTATAAATCTTTCCTTTCACTTTTGCTGCGACCCTTTTGTCACACAGCACTCCTGACACTCTTCTCCACCCACTCCATCCGGCCTGTATTCTCTTCTTTACCTCCTTTCCACACTCCCCATTTCCTTGGACAGTTGATCCCAAGTACCTGAACTCCTGTACCTGTGTGACCACTGATCCCTGTAGCCTGACTGTTCCACCTGCCTCTCCTTTCATTTACACACATGTATTCTGTCTTACTACAGTTGACTTTCATTCCTCTCTCTTTCCAGATTATACCTCCACCTCTCCAAGTTCTCTTCTACCTGTTCCCTGTTCTCACTACAGATCACAATGTCGTCTGCAAACATCATAGTCCACGGCGATTCCTGTCTGACCTCATCTGTTAGTCTGTCCATCACCAGAGCAAATAAGAAGGGACTCAGGGCCGATCCTTGATGCAGTCCCACCCCTACCTTTGAAGCTATCTGTTACTCCTACAGCACATCTCACCGCTGTCACGCTGTTATTATACATGTCCTGCACTAATCTAACGTACTTTTCAGCCACTCGAGACTTCCTCATAAACCACCACAGTTCCTTCCTTGGCACCCTGTCATAAGCTTTCTCCAAATCCACAAAGACGCAGTGTGTAGCTCTTTCTGACCATCTCTATACTTCTCCATCAGCAGTCTCAAAGCAAAAAATCGCATCCATGGTGCTCTTCCTTGGCATGAAACCATACTGTTGTTCACACACACCGTCACCTCCTGTCTGAGCCTTGCTTCCACAACTCTCTCCCAAATCTTCATTGTGTGGCTCATCAACTTTATGCCCCTGTAAGAGCCACAACTCTGTACATCACCCTTCTGCTTAAAAAATCGGTACAAGTAAAACTCTTCCTCCATTCCTCCGGCATACTCTCATTCACCAGAAGTCCATTGAATAATCTAGTCAAAAACACCACTCCCAGCTCTCCCCTAGACTTTTCCATACCTCAACCGGTATGTCATCAGGTCCCACTGTCTTTCCGTTCTTCATCCTTTTCAAAGCTTCTGCTTGGCCTTTGCTACCTCCCTCTTTGCCCTTTGCCGCATCTCCTTGTACTCCTGCCTACTCTCATTAGTCCTGTTCCTGTCCCATTTCTTCTTTGCTGACCTCTTTCCCTGAATAACCCTCCTGCACTTCCTCGTTCCACCGCCAGGTTTCCTTTTCATTCCTTTGCCTGTCCAGATAGACACACACCCAGTACCTTTCTACCTGTCTGTCTAATCACTGTTTGCTGCTCCTACCCAGTCGTCTGGGAGCTCTTTCCTATCACCCAAAGCCTTCTCAGCTCCTCTCTGAACTCCTTACAACATTCTTCATTCTTCCTTTCTCAACTTCCACCATTTGGTCCTCTGCTCTGCCTTTGTCCTCTTCCTCTTCCTAACCACCAGAGCCATCCTGCACACCACTATCCGATGCTGCCTAGCTACACTCTCCCCTGCCATTACCTTACAATCACCAATCTCTTTTAAGCAACCTCTTCTACATAGGATGTAGTCTACCTGTGTGCTCCTCCCTCCACTCTTATAAGTCACCCTATGCTCCTCCTTCTTTTGGAAATATGTGTTAACCACAGCCATTTCCATCCTCTTTGCAAAATCCACCACCATCAGTCCTTCTGGGTTCCTATACTTAACACCAAACCTGCCCATCACTTCCTCATCTCCTTTATTACCTTCACCAACATGACCATTGAAATCTGCAACAATCACCAGTCTCTCCTCCCTGGGAATGCTCTCAACCACTTCATCCAACTCCCGCCAGTATCTCTCTTTCTCCTCTAATTCACAGCCAACCTGTGGTGCATAGCAACTAACAACATTCACCATTACACCCTCAATTTCCAGCTTCAGACATATTATCCTATCTGACACCCTTTTCACCTCAATGACATTCTTTACATAGTCCTCCTTCAGGACCACACCAACTCCATTTCTCTTCCTATCCACACCATGGTAGAACAGTTTAAACCCTGCACCAATGCATCGAGCCTTGCTACCCTTCCACTTTGTCTCCTGCACACACAAAACATCGACCTTTCTCTCCTCTGCATCATATTAGCCAGCTCTCTACCTTTCCCTGTCATCGTCCCTACATTTAGGGTTGCTACCCTCAGTGCTATATTCTGACCCCTCCTGATTTCTCTCTGTCTCCTCACACGCTTCCCTCCTCTTCGTCTTCGGCAAACAGTAGTCCAATTTCTGCTGGTACCCTGTTTGCTACCAGTACCAGTGGCGGTCGTTGTTAACCCGGGCCGCGACCGATCTGGTATGGTGAAATTATTATGAACTCGCATACTAGATTTGGCAAATGTTTTACACCGGATGCCCTTCCTGACACAACCCTCACCATTTATCCGGGCTTGGGACCGGCACTAGAAATACCCTGCCTGAGCAATCTAGCAGCTGGTTTACAGCTTTTCATTAAGCAATGAAGATGTTAATAAAACTCTGTCAACAGGTGTGGTCTGTTTAGTAGCCTCAAGAGGGCAAAAAAAAGCTTCCCCTATAGCACTGCTCTATAAAAAGGCTCTCGGAGGATACTTTTGGCCATCTTGGTGAGAGCTCATACGACTCTACACTCGAAGACATTTTATCCAGTTGATGGACTTTGAGAGGGAGAGCATCATTGGACTGAGAGAAGCAGGATGGTGGTTTGGGCCATTCTGACCTAGTTGTTAGGTGTTGGGAGCAGTGAGTTTATGGGGGTACACACACGGTGAACAGGTTCCGGACGGCCCAGACAGACCCCCAGTAGAGACAAGCACTAACAAGCACTGACAAGCACGAGCAGCTCCCACAGTTTGGTTATCCACCATCCAGACGCCCATTATGTGTCCTGCCTTAATTCGCAGTTGTGTCATTAACGAGAAACCTGGACTGATACAGATGAAACCGTATCATCTTGTTTGGCCAATCTTTGCTGTGGAGTGACACAGTGGCCCAGCTGCTGGTGTGATGATCTGTGGAGGCATTGCGTACAACTGTCGGTGACATCTAGTGATACGAGGGACACTAACACATCAGGATATGTGCAGCCATACGGTATATATCCTGCAGCCACATGTTTTGCCTCTCATGGCAGAGCTTAGAGGTGGCTTTTTTCAGCAGGATAATGCTCACCAGGAATGTCTCCTCCAGATTGGAACACCACCTTGGCCTGCCTGGTTTCCAGATTTATCACCAATCGAGCATTTATGGGACCAGCTGGGACATCTGTGGGTGAATGTCTAAATGTCCAACCGTATCTCATCTTATATCCAGGCTAGAGGCAGCCTAACAGGGAAACTAATGCCTCCTTTCATTTTAATTGCACAGTTTTATTCTTATAATAAACGTATACTTTTTCTAATATTATAATCATTTACATATACAGTATCATCATTACATTCATACATAGAAAGATTTATTCAATCACAACAACTCTTTCTTGGTGTGTTTCTTTTGCTGTCAGTGAGTGTATATTCAGCACTAAAACACAGAATCATAGTACTGATGATCCTGAAACTGTAATCTTAGGTACTGGAACTGGTTTATGGTACTACTGACATTCATACCTTTCATAAGGAAACTGGAAGCTTTCATAAGGAAATCAGCACCAACCCTCTGTTCGCTTTTCTCTACCCACCCCCCCTCTCGCTCTTGCTCTCTCCCCCTATGCCAGGGCATTTTAACAAGGGTCTGTGTCACCATGGCAACCCCAAGTGCTAGAGGATATGGGAAGCACCGCCTCGTCTTTGATCTGTGTCTGTGATTTTTGTCTTCTGTTCTGCTTTGTCACACGGATCAGAACCACGAGACGAACGCGAAAGAGCAACGCAACAACACTGTGAGTACACACACACACACAAATATATACATACATACTCAGGGGCCTGTGCAAACTGTCTTTACCCTGGCCAGCATGGACTTTGAATGTGGCATGGTTGTTTAGCAGTGCTGATCTACTGGGATTTTCACACATAGTGACACCTATAGGTTTTACAGTGAAAAATAGAAAATACCCAGTGAGGGCAGTTCTCTGGGGGAAAATGCCTTGAAAGGTCAGACTGGTTCGATCTGATAGAAAGGAAACAGGAACTGAAATAACCACTCATAACAACCGTAATACACAAACCAACACATCTAACCTTGAAGCATTTGGGCTACAGCAGCAGAAGGCCACACCGGATGGTCAGCTAAAACCAGGATAAAAGCTTCAGGTAACTAAGTCTGACATAATGAGATGCTGCGAGACTTTACAAAGCTTTGGAACAGATTTGCCTCTCGATTTCAAATATATTATTTTTGTATTTAACTTTTTTTTTTTCTTTTGCGATTGCAACGTTGAAAGGGTGTAATCTGAGTTGCGCAAAAGGCGGGGTTACTGTAGTGTGTGTGTATGTATGTGCAGTATTAAGCTGATGAGAGGAGGACAGCCACGGTGGACCTCTGCCAAACCGACGCATGACCTACAAGAATGGGACGAGAAAGATGATGGCATCACTTCCTCGTTGTGCCCTTCATGTGGGCGTGCCTTTGACGTGCCCCTCCTCTTGCCCTGCTCCCACACACTATGTGGGCGGTGCCTAACTCAGAAGGCGAGGATAGATAAGTGCATATCCTCTTTAAAGACTTCGAGTGCTGAGCGTTGTACGGTTTGCGCCGTGATTTGCCCGCAGTGTCGCCATGGCATCGAGCTGCCGTGCTTCGATTGGGCATCTGCCCTTAGGTGTCTGCCCCTCGACCCGACTCTGAGCGCCCACTCTGAGGATGAAGAGGGTACGAAAGAAGAGACGGGGGTTAACCCAGGTGAGATGGCTTTGCTTATTAGATAGACGGTCTGAAGAAAAAGGTTTATATTCAGTTAAATTAGATAATTAAAAAAAATGTTTATAATATATATTATACATACTGGGCACTAAAATTCATATCTCAGTCAGCTTTAATAGTAATATTGTAGAAGATTCTAGCAGATTTTTGCAGCTTGTCAAATCAAAAACCCCCAAAAATAAGTCCAGACTTTCCAGGTGGAGAAACAAACAGTTTATTAAACCCGGCTCGAGCCAAAATAAAAAATGGACAATGCACATCGTAATTCCAATGAGCAAAGGCCGCGATCTGCGGTTTTCAGGGTATTATATAGGGTCTACGGATGCACTTCTGGCCTTATCAACTTTGTTTAGGCTCTAATGGCAGCATCAAGTCTCACTTCTTTTCTTTGTATAAATAATCAATTTTACTTAACATAATCATTACTCAAACATCTCACATGTAGTATAACCCTCATATACATTGTATGGTCATGCCAAAATAATAACTTCTATTATAAAGGTACAATATCTATATGGCTTATCCACGTACAGTGCAGTTCGCACACACACAATCTCATCAGCACACACACCTAAACAAGTACGTCTCTCGCGCATACACATAGATAGTGAGTTTGTTTTGTTTTTCCCTTCGGTCAAGTTAGCTCAATACAGATAAGTTCTTGCCTGTTGATACTTTTTGGAGCCAGATATAATTTTAGTGACAGGGCAGCGTTTCCTAGGACACCTCTTTATACAGGTCACCAAGCTGAAATGACCCTTGGAAACCGAGAACATTCACAGGCTTATCTCCATATTATTGTTAAGCCAGAGAAGTTCAGAGGAATACAGTAACACACACACATTATAAAAGAGTAACCGTAGGTTAATCATGACTACCAATGTACTTACGCATAATTGTACGGTTACAGAGTTAATATAATTATATAGGAATATATACTGATCAATAAATAACTGAACAACAATATTTTTATTTACTTCTATTGTTTTATTTACCTCATTTCAAAAGTATTAATTTTTATTTGTATTTTCTAAAATGCTCACACTAGCAATACAGTAACTGATTACTAAGTATTACTAATAAATATATTTAAGGATTCCTCAGATGACTGTATCTGACTTAATAATTAATTAAGTAATTAGTAATAATAATAGTAATAATAATAATGATAATAATGATAATAATAATATTATTATAATAATAATATAATATTAATATTATTACTATTATGATATAATAATAGTAATTTTAATATAATTATAATCATAATTATAATATAATAACAGTAATAATAATAATATAAGAAGAATAATTATTATAATAATTATGTAATAATAATAATCATCATCATCATCATAATCATAATAATAATCATCATCATAATCATCATAATCATAATAATAATAAAGAAAGAAATAATAAAAGGGGTAGCATGACGCTGTCGTTTCCTAGCTCCAGAGATCCCCCATTTGATTCCTGGCCTGGACTCTGCTCCCCACAACCCTGAATTGGACTAAGGGAATATGTAAATGAACGATGACATGAATAAAATAAATCAATAAATTAATTAATAAAGGCATTTATATAAGTAAAATAGAACAACAATTGAAAAAATATAATTTAAATTCTAAATAATAAAAAAATAAAATGTAATTATTAAAAAAAAAAGTAAATCAACAAATCATAATAAATATATTTTAATAATATTCAGAAAGCGTTCAAATAAGACAAATGATGCCTTTTTATGTTTAATCCCTGCTTTGCCTGGCTTGGGTTGTGGTCTGTCCTTGGAGAACAGAGGGCGTAAGGTAGGTGTGTGTGTGTGTGTGTGTGAGTGATAATTGTCATAGTTTGCTCTGTATTTTGCCTCATGTCATGCCGTTATGCTATGACTAATATCTCAGCACTTGGCAACGTTCCGTGTTTTCTCTAAACATAATGCCAGCCACTCCCCAAGTCCTTTGGTGCCACCATAACCATCAAGTTTTTGGCTGTAGGTTAATCAACGTACTACCAACGTACTTATGCATAATTGTACGGTTACAGAGTTAATATAATCATATAGGAATATATACTGATCAATAAATAACTGATTAAGAGCTGATTAAGAACTGATTAATAATAACAAAATGATCAATAAGTAACTAATTAATGACGATGAAATTAACATAATTAAGTATGAATATATGCTGATTACCACAATAGCCTGATTAAAAAACTCAATTACTTAACGAACCCACAACACAATTCCCCCTACATGGTCTTCTAAAGACCATGTCACCAATACAGAATCAACAAAGTGCGAATCAACAAATTGCGGGACACCCGCGCATTAACACAGCTTAATGCTGATCCGTCAGTCAACATCCTGGCAATTCGTGGCACGAGTTGGTTCAAACACACTTTCCAGCAATTCAGCTTGCCAGGGAGGAAGATCTTGCCCTATCAAATTCCCTGCCCCATCCTTCGTGTAGATAGCATCTATTTTAAATCTGATAATATCAGTGTTCCATGCTCTCGTGAAATGTGCCAGGTCAATTGTATATGGGGACATCAACCGACCTGATGAGCTGCTTCCCCATCTCAATTGGATGTCATGCTCATCTATAATGTATGTAACAATGTCCACCATCCGCGTTTCTTCTGGACCTATATATACTATCATTTGCGTCTCTCTCAGAACCCCTTCCAGGAAGTAAAATTGCTCATAAGCTTGGGTTGGCATACGCAAATCTCTGTCCTGGAAATTATGTCCCCCCCTAGAGGGAAGTGACATCGTGAAATTCCAAGTTTTATCCAGATCACGCAGCGGGTTACCATAACACACTCTGGGGCAACGGGTCATTGGTAAATACATCAAATTTTCAAAGTCTAAAGACTTGGGTATGTACGGAAAAAATTCGGAAACCCCTCGCAGGTAGTATTTCGCATGGCTCCCCCATCCCTGTCCCAATAAGGCACGGGGAGACTCACAGGACACTCTTCCTCCATAAACTGATTTTCGCTCTGCTCTAGTTGAACATAAAAGCAATCTCTACTTACAATACCTTTACATCGGTCATACCAGTACTCAGGCCGCAGAGCAGTAATGGGTCACAAACCTCTCAGTGCCATGGTTATTTCTCCTCTGAATCCCCTTTTTCTGTATCGTCTGAGTCCAAGTCATCTGGTCCCTGGTATGAATCTGGAACATTAAGATAAACGTCATAGTCAAGCACTGTCAATTCAAGGCTAGGCACTGGTTGGAACACTGTGAGAGGCATTTGTTTAGATACATTTCGTGTTATCATACCCTGCACAAGAGGGAGACAACAGCACACTATTAATCCCAGTGCTATGCAAGTCAAGCCTATTTCTAGTAGTATTTTTCCCCATTGTGGAAATAGGTTATTAAACCAGTCAGCCCACCCTTTGTCACTACCTGCATTTTCGCTCACTCCTTTTTTTAGACCCTTTAACTTATCCATTGCCCTATTAAAGGAACCATCAGGGGCAGTATTATTAGCTATAAAGGTACAACATTCCTTCCCAAATCTAACACAGACTCTCCCACTCTTTGCCAATATCCAGTCCAACGTTATCCTATTTTGCCATGTCATTTTGTTGATTGCGTCCAGTTGCTGTTCTAATGCAGCTAGTGCTTCATCAGTGTAGTTGATAAACCGTTGTTGATTATAATACAAGTAATTAACCGATTCAGAGTTTTTGTTCAGAGAAATCCAAATCAGGATAGACTCAAACCCAGCCTTTATCTCATTGCGTGCCTTGTATTGTTCTGGAATCCTATGGCATCTATATAAACTCCAGGATCTCTCTGATAGGCCCTTTTTATCCTAACACCTGTTTTTTCTCCTGTCTCTTCTAGGTCCTTAATAATTCCCACTCTAACTTCCTATTCCAACATCACTCTTGCACATAATCCCATCCAGTTATTAGGTAAATTTGATCTTAAACCCCCTTCTTTCCACATAGCTACCAAATATCTGCTAACCGCACACTTTGGGTCCTCACAGCTACCCAGCCTGCAACCTGTACTAAGTCTGATCTTCGCAATTCTTCTCACCCCTCCCCACGCCCATAAGGGTGACTGTTAGACGGTACCCATCACTGTTGTACTCCCGATAAATTGTCACATTTGTATGTTCCCCTGCGAGATACCCCCGCGCCACCGGCTCCCCACACAGTTTTTGCGTTGAATTAAGCACCTCTTCTTTTGTCTTTTTTATGCATTTTGCCGTACCTCTTAGCCATTCCCCGACCAGAAGAGTCACAGCGCATGGGCCCTCAAATTCACCCACCCGTACCTTATCTTTCTTGTGTGGTGAAAATCTTTTAATACATTCATACGGCCCTGGCATTAAATCATCTATGGGCGGACCTTGCTCTATTTTAGTTTCTACTCATTTGTCCACTTTTTTTGATTCAGTACAGTGCTTCGTTCACCTAAGTGAAATTTCATTAGTTTCTTTTGGCTGGTTTTTCGTGCCAGCCAACATCATGCAGATAAATGAACAGGGTTTATAGGGGCTTTCTATTCCTCTCTCCCAGTGCACATAGTTTCTGTGCATGTCTATTAAGCTTGTTTTGCAATCTTCAGTTTTTTATGGCACAGGTCTCACTTTGATTTCTACTTTGTGTTTTGCACATACTATGCAATGCTCTTTGGAAACATCTCTTGCCGTCAACTCTGCCCAGCGATACCAACTGTTTCTTTGCTTCATCCACATCAGAACTGCCTTGATTAATCCATCCATGCACTGAAGATAGGTTCATCGCCGGGGCCTCCTTCTCTGCTCTGGTCACAGTCTTACTGTAGGTGACAAGGTGTGTCTTCTTCCTCTGGCAGGGCAAAGGCTGTTGCTTCTGTGTCTTGGACTTCAACTCCAGGGGCGTGCTCCCAAGAGATGTCCTTGAACTTGCTGGCCCATCTGAGAAATCAATGGTTGGGAAGTCTTCTGGCAGTATTCCAGCACTTTCGGCAGCGGAGGGTTGGAAATTTCCCTCCGCGGTTGCCCCTTGATCTGATGCAGTAGAGTTAGTGATAGCAACAGGAATACCAGGACTTTCGGCAGGGGCGTTCCATTTGTCCTCTAATCTTCATTTTCTGTCTCTCTCTCAGGTTGAATAACATGGTTCTTTCCATTTTTCTTGCCCTTTTGATATTTTTTCTGCCCCAAACTGTGTGTACCGCTGGTTGTTGATGGAGCACCGCTATTGTCCTTGTCCAGATCACTCCCAGGCGGCAAGGAGGGGCACATTAAGTCCAAGTCCCAGGGGATCCGTGACATATCTCCCCGAGATGAAGCCAAGGCTCCTTAATGGGTGGACTTCCTGTCCACGCGAAGCCTGGGGGAAGCAAGGTGAACAAACAGTTTCTTGGCATAATGGACACCATCAAACAAATGGCCTCCATGGAACACATGGCCTCCTGCTGGACCTCTCGGGAACAAATGGCCTCTGGTAAAGCCTTGTGGAGACGAACGGCCTCTGGCAAGGCCTCTCTGGGACAAATGGCCTCTTGCAAGGCCTCACGAGTAAACGCCCTGGACGCGGGCACAGGAACCACAACAGACCACCTTGGTGCTGGTACTGGAACTGGAACGGACCTCGGTGCAGGTACTAGAGCCACAACAGATGACCCCAGCGTGGGGACCGGGACAGGAAAAGACCTCGGCGCTGGTACAGGAACGGATCTCCTCGGCACTGGCACAGAAACCGGAACAGACCTCCTCGGACCTCGCTGCAGGCACTGGAACAGACCTCAGCGCAGGAACTGGAACAGACCTCCACACAGGAACTTGAACAGACCTCAACGCAGGAACTGGAACGGACCTCCTCGGCGCGAGCACAGGAACGGACCTCGGCACCGGAACTGGAACGGACCTCAGCACTGGCTCAAGAACAGGTGACCTCGGCACTGGCACAGGGACCAGAACAGACCTCCTCGGTGCTGGAACCGGAACGGACCTCGGCGCTGGCACTGGAACAGACCTCGGCATGGGAACAGGAACTGTAACAGACCTCGGTGCTGGAACCGGAACGGGAACAGCCCTCAGTGCAGGCACTGTTACGGATCTCCTTGGTGCTGAACCCGGAATGGGAACAACCTTTGGTGCAGGCACTGGAACAAACCTCCTCGGTGCTGGAACCAGAACGGGAACAGCCTTTAGTGCAGGCACTGGAACGGACCTCCTCGGTGCTGGAACCTCCTCGGTGCTAATGTCTGTGGCGTGGGAGCCGGCACGAATGTCCGTGGCACAGGAGCCGGCATGAATGTCCATGGCGCGGAAGCCGGCGTGAATGTCTGTGGTGCGGGAGTTGGCGTGAATGTCCGTGGCGCGAGAGCCGGCACGAATGTCCGTAGCGCGGGAGCCGGCGCGAATGTCCGTGGGGCGGGAGCCGGCACGAATGTCCGTGGCGCGGGAGTGACGTGTGCAGATACTGAATTACAAATGCTGTCGACTCTGTGTTAACTACCATGCTAACGTGCTCAGCAGCAGAGCTGACATGCGCAGATACCGGGTTTTTGGACAACAGAGGCTTGGATGCTGTGCTAACATGCGCAGACATAGTGTCATCAGGCGCTAGTGACTCAGGTACGAAGCTAGCATCTTTGGACACCAAATTATGTGATGTTATCGGCTCAACTATAGAGTCAACTTGTTCAGACACAAAACTATGCAACGCTATCAGCTCTAATACGGAGCTGGCGTGTTCAAACACAGAATTGCGCATTGCCCGTGGCTCAGGTATCGAGCTAGCATTGTCAAATATAGGGCTACAAGACGCTGTCAGCTCTAGTACGAAGCTAGCGTGTTCAGACACAAGACCATTTGATGCTATCGGCTCTAGTACGGAGCTAGCATGTTCAGACACAAGACCATTTAAGGCGATCGGCTCTAGTACTGAGCTAGCATGCTCAGACACAAGACCACTTGATGCTATTGGCTCTCACACTGGGCTAGTATATTCAGACATTAGATCACTTGACGCTATCGACTCTAATACGGAGCTAGCGGGTTCAGACACCAAACTACTTGACGCTGTCAGCTCCAGTACTAAGCTAACGTTTTGAGACACAAGACCACTTGATGCTATCGGCTCTAGTACTGAGCAAGCGTGTTCAGACACAAGACCACTTGACGCTATCGACTCTAGTACAGAGCTAACGAGTTCAGACACCAAACTACTTGACGCTATTGGCTCTTGTACTGAGCTAGCGTGTTCAGAAACAAAACCACAGGGTGCTATCGGCTCAAATTCGGAGCTAGCACTTTCATTATCAGCTCATTTACAGAGCTAGTGTGCTCAAAAACGAAGCTAACAGGCTTCGACACAGGGTTAGCAAGCATCAGTGACTGTGGAATTGTACTACCGGGTGCTGACCGCTTATCGGTGGGGTGTACATGCGCAGCGTGTACTGATACTCGGCTAACGGGATTCACTATTGGGCTAGCAAACACTAGCGACTCGTACTTAGCTACAAGGCGCTAACTGCCCTTTTACAGAGCTACAGGGCGCTAACTGCTCAGCTACAGACCGTTTTACCTGCGTCGATACTGGGCTATTGGATGCTAACGGCTCATCCACAGAACTAACAGGTGTGGCGTGCTCAGTTACGATGCTAGCAGGCTCAAATACCAGGCTATCAGGCGTTAGCGACTCGGGTACCGAGTTACTGAACTCTAACTGCTCAGACTGAGCTACGGGGCGCAAACGGCTCATCTACAGATCTAACAGGCGCAGCATTCCCAGCTACGGCGTTAGCAGGCTCAGATGCAGGGCTAACGTGCTCAGATACTAAGCTAAAGGACGCTAACCGGTGCTTAACCAGAACCTTCTGGCTGCTGGTAAGCTGGGGATCTCGCAATTGACAAATGAAAGCAGGCCGGACTGGGCAACTGGTGGATTCCTGCTTAGAGTTAGCAGAAAAAGCCAAATTTGTCCCACAGCTCACTCATGACCTGGTCATACGTTCCCTGGAAGAACCAGGACCAGTTCAAGCGCCTTGCCTGTGAGACGCCCTCTTCTGCATAATGTGGGAACTGGCATAAGTAGGGCGAGCACTGCTGAAAAAATTCACCGCATTGACGGGGGTCTGAGTGAAATTTTTTCTCCAGCTCCGCCCGCATTGACCGCGTCGGGTTAGCGCGAATACCTGCCGTCTCCCTAGTTTGACTAGGCATTCTGTCACGATGGGGCCTTATTGGCAGATAGGAGACATATGCAGGTTCTACAGTAATCACCATGATGCTTTATTGAAGTAAACAAAACACAAATAAGGGCTGTAGCGGGCCTTATAGCAAAGCATAGACCATATAAGGCATTACCGCACAAACGCTGAACTAAAGCGGGCTTTATCGCACAAACGTAGAACTAAAGCGGGCTCTATCGCACAAACATTCAACTAAAGCAGGTTTTAGCGCAAACTTGAACAGTATAAGGCTTTACCACACACACGCTGACAATACCGGACTTTACCGTTCAAACGCTGACAATGCCGAGCTTTACCACAAAGAAACATAACAGAAGCGGGCTTACCGGCAAACAAGGTTAATAAGTGCGAGGGAAGCACGCACACCAGACGCAAGAGCCGCAGGAACAACCGACGCAACAGTCCGAAGGGAAGTTAGGGAGAGCTAGGGCCCTGCCTAAATATAGTGTTGAACACAATCCTAGCTTCTCCTTCAGGTGCTCCACAATTAACACCGCTATTGTCCTTGTCCGGATCTTTTCTCTCCCTATTTTGCTAGGCTATTTCTGCTGCCTTTTTCCGGTAAACACTAAGCAAATGAAGCTCCCTAGCTTGTTTTCTTTTCCGTTTTTCCTTCTATCGTTCACTATATACTCTTTCACATCCCTTTCCAACCATGCACACATGTCTTCATTCCATGTACCACCCCGAGGCCATCCATACAACGATTGTTTAGTATGTTTTGCCCATTTTTTTTCCACTTTCCTTACTTAGAGACATGGCTTCTCTGAGTAACCACTTTTACTTATTTTATATTTACTTTTTATCTTTACTTAGTATCTCTACTCCACTGCAGTGCTGATGAGAGTTTTTCAGAGTTGTATTTGTCCCAACCACTCTTCTATTTTATGTTCAGCTATTGTTTTCTCAAATCGCATAACCTCAGGACGTTTCAAGAGTTCCCTTGAGTATTTGGTGTGGCTAGACCTCAAGCGGAATCCTACTCCCCAGATTTCTATAATTACCACGTTAAACCTTATTCGACATAGTAAATAGTTTTCAGCTCAAAACCATTTTGTAGTCTATACACTCTCGCTTTGTGTCCCCTGATAACACACTGCCTATTTGTTCTGAACCCTTTCCAGCCCGGTCTAAGTATTTTAAATATATCCGCACTTTCTTCTAATTCATTCTCAGTCCATGGTTCTGCCTTAATAAATCTATACCCTTCCCAAGCGCTCAACCTGTAGTACGGTAAAACTTCTTTTTGTAAACATCTCGGATCCCTAATTGATTTTCACTTTGTCCTCCTTACTCTCCTATTCATTTAGAATTTCAGAATACACAGCAGTGTACTCCCCACATTAAACACTAATATGTTCCCTTAATTTTGAACTCAATGTATAAATGCAGTATTAACCGACCAGTGCAGTATTAACACTTTAAAATATAAGGCTATTAAACTTAAGCACACCGTATATGCTGATCTTACTCAGGTGATTGCTCTGAAGTTCCTTTACCACCTAGGGATGGAGTCTCCGAAGGAACCAATAGCAGAAGCCTGTGGGTAAAAACAAAAAGAATTAGTGATTCATTAACAGGTTCCCTACTCGCGCATGCACAGTTTCTTTTTTTATCAACCCAGCGGAGCTGATGCACTGCTCCGATCTCAACTCGGAACTCGGCTGCTACACCGGATCATAAATAACTGGAGCTCTCAAAACTGTTTTAAGATTTTCCCCAACTGTAAAAATAAATCGGAGGCAGACCCCAATTTTTACTTTAAAACGACTCGGGATCACTTATAGACGAATGGGCACCACTGATTCCCTCTTCCCTAACTGGATTTAAAATATCATTTGCTTAAAACATGCATTTGTTCTGAACCTCCTGGTTAATCACACACAACTCTATCCTCAGCCGGCATCACACATCGGCTGGCATCGGCCGGAACACACTTATCTCCATAAACTTCAACTCACTTACTTAATCAATACCTTTTCAAGGATCCTACAAACACACATAACATGACATGCAACACATAAAATAAATTTTGTCTGCTTCTCCACCTTAAATAATATTTTTTAAATTGTGCCCCTCAATTCTACAGGGTTCTTAGTTCTTTGGATAATTTGGTCTAAATTTAATTTAGATAACACGCTTACCATCCAGCTTTGAGACCCTTCCCCAGTACAAGCACAGAAATTGTAAGCACAAGTTGCTTACCTTTTGTGGCCACTGATTTTCTGTAGTTGCCAGGAGACCGACCCTCTCGGCTAGATGTGGTGTCCTGTGGTCGTAACGTTCCAAATCCCAGCAGTGCCTCCAATTTTCTGTAAAAGATTCTAGCAGATTTTTGCAGCTTGTCAAATCAGAAACCCCAAAAAATAAGTCCAGACTTTCCATGTGGAGAAACAAACAGTTTATTAAATCCAGCTCGAGCCAAAAGCAAAAATGGACAATGCACATCGTATTTCCAATGAGCAAAGGCCGCGATCTGCGGTTTTCAGGGTATTATATAGGGTCTACGCACACACTTTTGGCCTTATCAACTTTGTTTAGGCTCTAATGGCGGCATCAAGTTTCGATTCTTTTCTTTGTATAAATAATCAATTTTACTTCACATAATCATTACTCAAACATCTCACATAACCCTCATATACATTGTATGGTCATGCCAAAATAATAACTTGTATTATACAGGTACAATATCTATACGGCTTATCCACGTACAATGCGGTTCACATACACACACATACGCACACATAATCACATCAGCACACACACCTAAACAACTACGTCTTTCGCGCATACACATAGATAGTGAGTTTGTTTTGTTTACGCATAATTGTACGGTTACAGAGTTAAAATAATTATATAGGAATATATACTGATCAATAAATAACTGATTAATAACTGATTGATAATAACAAAATGATCAATAAGTAACTAATTAATGACGACGAAATTAACATAATTAAGTATGAATATGTGCTGATTAGCACAATAGCCTGCATAAAAATCTCGATTACTTAACAAACCCACAGCAATATTTATATTTACTTCTATTGTTTCATTTACTTCATTTCAAAATGTATTAATTTTTATTTGTATTTTCTAAAATGCTCACACTAGCAGTACAGTAACTGATTAATAAATATTAATAATAAATATATTTTAAGGATTCCTCAGATGACTGTATCTGACTTAATACTTAATTAAGTAATTAGTAATAATAATAATAATAATAATAATAATAATAATAATAATGATGATTATGATGATAATAATAATGCTAATAATGATAATAATAATATACAAAAATAGTAATAATATTAGTATAATAATAATTACAATTATAATATAATAACAGTAATAATAATAACAATATAACAAGAACAATTATTATAATAATTATATATAATCATAATCATCATAATCATAATAATAATAACCATCATAGTCATCATCATAATAATCATAATACATTTACATTTACAGCATTTAGCAGACGTCCTTATTCAGAGCGACTTACAATTGATACAGTCTTACAATCCAAGCAATTGTGGGTTAAGGGCCTTGCTCACGGACCCAACATTGGCAACCTAGCAGTGGTGAGATTTGAACCTTGGACCTTTTGGTCCATAGTCCAGTACCTTAACCGCTAGGCCACCACAGTCTCATAATAATAATAATAAACAAATAAATAATAAAAGCGCTGTCGTTTTGTAGCTCCAGAGATCCCCGGTTTGATTCCTGGCCTGGACTCTGCCCTACAGTTAGGCCCAGGCTCCCCACAACTTTGAATTGGACTAAGGGAGTATGTAAATGAACGATGACATGAATAAAATAAATCAATAAATTAATAAATCAATAAATCAATAACATAATTAATAAAGGCATTTATATAAGTAAAAAAGAACAACAATTGTAAAAATATAATTTAAATTCTAAAGAATAAAAAAATTTAAATGTAAAAATTATTTTAAAAATACTTTAAATCAACAAAACATAATAAATATATTTTAATAATAACCAGAAAGTGTTCAAATAAGACAAATAACGTAAATAACGATTAAACATAAAAACTTTTTATGTTTAATCCCTGGTTGCCTGGCTTGGGGTTGTGGTCTGTCCCTGGAGAACAGAGGGAGTAAGGTAGGTGTGTGTGTGAGAGTGATTATATAATTGTCATAATTTGCTCTGTGTTTTGCCTCCTGTCATGCTGTTATGCTATGACTAATATCTCAGCACTTGGCAACGTTTTGTGTTTTCACTAAACATAATCCCAGCCACTCCCCAAGTCTTTTGGTGACACCATAACCATCAAGTTGTTGTTGCAGATGGGGTGTCAGATTTAGGCAGGAATGTGACCTGAATGGAATGTACTTTTATTTTCTGCTGGTTTGTTTTTGTAATGCTAGACTGTTTTTCCACTTAACACAGCTCACCTGTTGTTCCGTTTCTCATCACTACTGGGCCATGTGGAGCTTTCGGAGGAGGACATGGAGCGCTCTGTCTCAGGTAAGAACATCCTTTGTACCTTATAGTCCATACTGAAAGACATTTGATGTGCGAAAGTGGATCAGTACATTCATTATCACTTCCACCAGGTCTTCTCTTCACTCTCAACCCCTCGTCACTGGCTACTCCCCTCCACCTCACTAACTCCGCCCTCACCGCCACCTGCACTGGTCACCGCACTCAGGATGACAGCCACACCGGCAGCTCGCTTCCTCAGGTGTGCGGTGATGTAAGCATCCACAGAGGGCAGTACTACTGGGAAGTGGATGTGTGTAACAGTGCCCTCTACAGGATTGGTAAGGAAATGCCAATAACATCCTGATTATAATGTAAGCTATGGATGTATGACGAGGGACTAGACCTGTAAACCATACAATATGTAAAATACTTAAGAACTTAAAGTAAATATCAAGTGTATACACGTAATTACATTCAGTGAAATATTTATTATTTATTATTATTTAATATTTGTATTTATTTTATTAGTAATATTAATTCTAATAATAATAATTAAATAATTACAATATAGTGATAATGTGTAATAGAATTCAGAGAAATATTTATTTATTATTATTTAAGTTTTTATTTACTTTATTAATAATAATAATAATAATAATAATAATAATAATAATAGTATAGTCATAATATTTGTAATCAGATTCAGAAAAATATTTATTATTTAATATTTTTATTTACTTTATTAATAATAATAATAATAAGAAGAAGAAGAAGAAGAAGAAGAATATAGTATGTGTAATAAAATTCAGAGTAATATTTATTATTTTTTACTATTTAAGATTTTATTTACTTTAATTATAATAATAGTATAGTAATAATATGTGTAATCAAGATAAATATTTATTTATTTCTAAAAAAAAAAATGTTGTTTAATTGCACTAATAATAAATAAAAACCAGCTGCTAGATTGCTCAGGCAGGGTATTTCTAGTGCCGGTCCCAAGCCCGGATAAATGGTGAGGGTTGCGTCAGTAAGGGCATCCGGTGTAAAACATTTGCCAAATCTAGTATGCGAGTTCATAATAATTTCACCATACCGGATCGGTCGCGGCCCGGGTTAACGACCGCCACTGGTACTGGTAGCAAACAGGGTACCAGTGGAAATTGGACTACTGTTTGCCGAAGACGAAGAGGAGGGAAGCGTGTGAGGAGACAGAGAGAAATCAGGAGGGGTCAGAATATAGCACTGAGGGTAGCAACCCTAAATGTAGGGACGATGACAGGGAAAGGTAGAGAGCTGGCTGATATGATGCAGAGGAGAAAGGTCGATGTTTTGTGTGTGCAGGAGACAAAGTGGAAGGGTAGCAAGGCTCAATGCATTGGTGCAGGGGATAAATGTTTTCTACCATGGTGTGGCTAGGAAGAGAAATTGAGTTGGTGTGGTCCTGAAGGAGGGCTATGTAAAGAATGTCATGAGGTGAAAAAGGGTGCAGATAGGATTAATAGTGTAATAAAGCTGGAAAGTGAGGGGTGTAATGTGAATGTTGTTCGTGGCTATGCACCACAAGTTGGCTGTGAATTAGAGGAGAAGAGAGATTCTGGGGGGGAGTTAGATGGAAGTGGTTGAGAGCATTCCCAGGGAGGGGAGACTGGTGATTGGTACAGATTTCAATGGTCATGTTGGTGAAGGTAATAAAGGAGATGAGGAAGTGATGGGCAGGTTTTGTGTTAAGGATAGGAACCTAAAAGGACAGATGGTGGTGGATTTTGCAAAGAGGATGGAACTGGCTGTGGTTTACACATATTTCCAAAAGGAGGAGCATAGGGTGACTTATAAGAGTGGAGGGAGGAGCACACAGGTAGACTACATCTTATGTAGAAGAGGTTGCTTAAAAGAGATTGGTGATTGTAAGGTAGTGGCAGGGGAGAGTGTAGCTAGGCAGCATCGGATGTGGATGTGCAGGTTGGCTCTGGTGGTTAGGAAGAGGACAAAGGCAGAGCAGAGGACCAAATGGTGGAAGTTGAGAAAGGAAGCATGTTGAGGAGTTCAGAGGAGAGCTGAGAAAGGCTTTGGGTGATAAGAAAGAGCTTCCAGATGACTGGGTAGTAGCAGCAACAGTAATTAGACAGACAGGTAGAAAGGTACTGGGTGTGTCTTCTGGACAGGCAAAGGATGAAAAGGAAACCTGGTGGTGGAACGAGGAAGTGCAGGAGGTTATTCAGAGAAAGAGGTCAGCAAAGAAGAAATGGGACTAAATGACTAAAGAGTAGGCAGGAGTACAAGGAGATGCGGCAAAGGGCAAAGAGGGAAGTAGCAAAGGCCAAGCAGAAGGCCTACGATGAGTTATATGAAAGGTTAGACAGTAGGGAAGGAGAGAAGTTGTATCTGCTGGCGAGACAGAGATAGAGCTGGAAAGGATGTGCAGCATGTAAGGGTGATCAAGTATAGAAATGGAAATGTACTGTCAGGTGAGGTGAGGGAGAGATGGAAGGAGTATTTTGAGGAGTTGATGAATGTAGAAAATGAAAGGGAAAGAAGGCTGGATGGTGTAGAAATTGTGCAAAAGGATGTAGCAAAGATTAGCGAGGAAGAAGTGAGGAAAGCTTTGAAAAGGATGAAGAACGGAAAGGCAGTGGGACCTGATGACATACCAGTTGAGGTATGGAAAAGTCTAGGAGAGCTGGGAGTGGTGTTTTTGACTAGATTATTTAGTGAAATTCTGGTGAATTAGAGTATGCCGGAGGAAGGGAGGAAAAGTTTACTTGTACCAATTTTTAAGCAGAATGGTGATGTACAGAGTTGTGGCTCTTACAGGGGCGTAAGGTTGATGAGCCACACAATGAAGATTTGGGAGAGAGTTGTGGAAGCTAGGCTCAGACAGGAGGTGACAGTGTGTGAACAACAGTATGGTTTCATGCCATGGAAGAGCACCATGGATGCGATTTTTGCTTTGAGACTGCTGATGGAGAAGTATAGAGAAGGTCAGAAAGAGCTACACTGCGTCTTTGTGGATTTGGAGAAAGCTTACGACAGGGTGCCAAGGGAGGAACTGTGGTGGTGTATGAGGAAGTCTCGAGTGGCTGAAAAGTACGTTAGATTAGTGCAGGACATGTATGACAAGAGCGTGACAGCGGTGAGATGTGCTGTAGGAGTGACAGATAGCTTCAAGGTAGAGGTGGGACTGCATCAAGGATCGGCCCCGAGTCCCTTCTTATTTGCTCTGGTGATGGACAGACTAACAGATGAGGTCAGACAGGAATCACCGTGGACTGTGATGTTTGCAGACGACATTGTGATCTGTAGTGAGAACAGGGAACAGGTAGAAGAGAACTTGGAGAGGTGGAGGAAAGGAGAGGAATGAAAGTCAACTGTAGTAAGACGGAATACCTGTGTGTAAATGAAAGGGAGAAAAAAGCTGTGTGAAAAAAGGGTCGCAGCAAAAGTGAAAGGAAAGATTTATAAAACAGTAGTGAGACCAGCCTTGTTGTATGGCTTAGAGACAGTGGCACTGACAAAGAGACAGGAAACAGAGCTGGAGGTGGCAGAACTTAAGATGTTGAGGTTCTCTTTAGGAGTGTCTAGGGTGGACAGGATTAGGAATGAGATCATCAGAGGGACAGCACAGGTTGGAAAATTGGGAGACAAAATTCGAGAGGGAAGATAGAGATAATTTGGACTTGTGCAGAGGAGGGATAGTGGATATATTGGTAGGAGGATGTTGGCGATGGAGCTGCCAGGCAAGAGACGGAGAGGAAGACCAAAGAGGAGTTATTTGGTTGTGGTAAATGAAGATATGCAGGGAGTTGGGGTGAGAGTAGAGGACGTGGAGGACAGGGTGAGTGGAAACGTTTAACTGCTGTGGTTGACCCAGATAAGGGGAGAAGAAAAACCGAAAAGAGAAGAAGAAAGATTTACAATAATAATAAGGTAATACTAATAATGATATGATAATAATAATAATAATAATAATAATATAGTAATAATTACATGTAATCAGATTCAGTTTAATTATGTAGTTATTTTTATTTATATTTTTAGTATATTAATATAATATAGTGTAATATGTGCAATCATATTCAGATTAAAAAACGTATTAGTACAATAATAATAATAATTTAATAATAAATTAATAATAAAAATCGTAGAAATATGTGTAATCAGATTCAGATAATATTTCATGTATTGTTAGTTAATTACTTTTATTTACTTTGATTAATAAATGAAAACAGAATTTTATTAATAATAGTGTAGTAGTCGTAGTAGTAGTAGTAGTAATATTAATAATAATAATTCATAATAATAATAATAATAATATAAAAAGGTTATTTAGATTTGTGGATTAAATATATAACACTATAAAATCTGTAAACAATGTACAATAAACAACAGATCTCAGATTGAGTCAGATACAAGTGGGGCCAAAAAGTATGTAGTCAGCCACGATTGTTTTTTAAGTTCTCCTACTTAAGGAAAGATGAGAGAGGTCTGTAAATTTTCACATAGGTACACTGCAATATGAAAGAGACCAAACTGACGGGAAAAAAACATCCAGGAAATTCACATTGTAGGATTTTTTAAGACCGACGTATCTGTATAAAAACAGTTGTCCACAGCTTCAAACAGTCAGGATCCAAACTCAAACCATGGCCAAGACCAACAGGAGCTGTCGAAGGACACCAGGAAGAAAATTGTAGACTGTAACCGGCAGTGGGAAGAGTGTGAATCTACAGTAGGCACGCAGGTGGGGTGAAAAATCAGCTGTGGGAGCCAATTGTAAGAAAATGAGAAAGACTACAAGACCACATTGATAATATCCCTCCGATCTGGGACCCTCACGGCAAAATATCATCCCGTGGGGTCAAAATGATCATTGAGAGAACGGTGATGCAAAAACTCCCAGAACTACATGAGGGACCTGATTGCATACTGCAGAGGTGAGCTGGGACCAAAGTTAGTAACAAAAGCTACATCAGGTAAGCCGTAAAAAAGCATTTCAAGGTCCTGGAGTGGCCTAGCCAGTCTCCAGACCTCAGCCCCATAGAAAATTTGTGGAGGGAGTTGAAAGTCCGTGTTGCCCAGCGACAGCCCCAAAACATCACTGCTCTAGAGGAGATCTGCATGGAGGAATGGGCCAAAATACCAGCTACAGTGTGTGCCAACCTGGTGAAGACTTACAGGAAACATTTGACCTCTGTCATTGCCAACAAAGGTTATGTTACAAAGTATTGAGTTGAACTTTTGTTATTCACCAAATACTTATTTTCCACTATAGTTTACAATTAAATTCTTAAAAAATCGTACAATGTGATTTCCTGGATTTTTTTTCTCATTTTGTCTCTCATAGTTGATGTGTACCTATGATGAAAATTACAGACTTCTCACATTTTTCTAAGTAGGAGAACTTGCACAATCAGTGGCTGACTAAATACTTTTTTGCCCCACTGTATATAGTTTGTGCAGCTCAGTACTGATAAATCAATTAATGTTAATATCTGCAACAGGCGGTTGTGCTTCCCCCTGGTGGATGTGGTTGTGCTTCCCCCTATATTGCAGTAAAGTTTCTTAATAAGTAAATAAATGAATCAATAATCCATTATAAATATATTAGAAATTAAAACGTTTAGATCTCATCTTTAGAACATGATAGAAACACCAAATCCGCATTTATCTTTAAGCTTTGACCCCTTAACTTACTCTGCACATTTCAGGAAAATCTGAAAAGTCAAACATTTTGCCCACCATTGATGAAGGGGGTCAAAACTTAGAGAGGAGCACAGGTTTGGTGTTTCTATCATGTTCTAAAGTTGAGATATAAATGTTTTCATTTCTAATGTAATTTCGTATATTTATAATGGATCATGATGCTGTAATACAGCAGCAGTCCAGCAGGAGGCAGCATAATATGCTCCAATCATTAACATATAATCATTTTAGGCTTTAATGAGCATCAGCAGATTCAGTATTTGTGGATGTTAATAGCTGGAAAATAAAATATGTGCAGTATTATACGATGCAGCATTATATAATCACAATATGTGATTATTAAGCTGTACATATTATTGTTATTTAACCCCGCCCGTTTCTCTTACAGGAGTAATCTCATTGGCTGGTGATGAAGCATGGTGGTTTGAGAGGCGTGGTTCTGCATTCCATGCTGTGTTTGATGGGCGGTGTGAGCTTCTGCCATCTGTCCCTCCTCAATTAAAAACCGTGGGAGTGTTCTTAAATGTGGGCGGGGCTTCACTGACCTTCCACAACCCCCTAACACAGGAACTTCTCACCGCAATTCCATCCCGCTTCAATCCTCCTCTTATCCCCGCCTTCCAACTAGGTCAGGGCAGGCTCAAGCTCCGCCCCGGTCTGCCACCACCCAACCATGTCTTTATGAGCCGCAGCTCAGCCTACCATGGGCCAGAAGGGGCGGGGCGTGGGCAGTGGAGCCGGGACGTCACATTCGGGTCGGTGAGGACCGTGATTCAAAAGTTTGAAGGGCTGGCAATGTCAGACTCAGGTCTGACGTCCAGCTGTGGCTCCATCTCCAATCTAACACCAAAACCGAACCTGAACTCGGAGACCGCGGCTCCTGATGAAGGAACACCTAGTGGTTGTGTGTTTATACTGCACTCTCAATGTCCAGTCTGGAATGTATGAATGTGTTGAATCAGTGCCAGAACTAAACTGTTAGATTGTGAAGAAAACGATTTTTGTGAATTTTTATTCATATGTTATATACAGATCAAATAAGCTTCAAATCGGTATTATTTGTAATTGCAATATCATATTAAAATATCAATTGTGTGTTATTATTATTTACTGCATAGCTTTAATTAGGATGATTATTTTTATTACACTGAAACATCGGTTGGTGTAATCACGCATTAATAATAAATATCATATTTTAAACAAGTCGCTAATGTAGTCATTTATATTCAATTTTTAAAAATGTAAGTTGCCCCCTTCTGTATTGAATTCTGATTAATTCTGTATTGCAGCATTGATTATCCATTACAAATATAAACAAATATATAAGAAACCAAAACTATCTCCGCTTTAGAGCGTGATAGAAACATGTAACCTGCACTCCTCTCTAAGTTCTTCCTCCCTTAACCTACTGTGTGAAAGTCAAACATTTCTTCCGAAAAAAACGTGAGGTACCCCTTTGAGTTTTTTTCTGGTGACATTTTTTAATTTCTTTAATTTTTACCAAATTTGCATAGTTAATGCAGGGGGTCAAAACGTAGAGAGGAACGCAATCTTGGTGTTTCTCTCATGCTCCAAAGCTGAGTTTTGTCCGTTTTAATTTCTAATGTAATTTCCTATTTTTATAATGGATTACTAATACTGTAATACAGCATTCATCCAGCAGGTGGACCATAACCTCCTGGTTCAGGCATTAAGATGCACAGATGTTGAATCTCCTGATTCTCATTAAAGCATGATCAAAAATTTACTCTGTTTATGACTGGAATAGGTTATGCTGGACTGCTGAACGAATCCTGTATTACAGAATCAGTAATCCATTATAAATATATGAGAAACTAAATTGTCCAGATCTCAGCTTTGGAGCGTGATAGAAACACCAAACCTGCGCTCCTCTCTAAGTTTTCACCCCTCCATCATTGGTGTAAATTTGGTGAAAATCGAAGAAAGTCAAAGATTTTACCCAATAAAATCTCAAAGGGATACCCCTTACCATTTTTTTCCCGCAAAATTTTTGACTTTTTCATATATTCCTGAAATTCACACAGTAGGTTAAGGGGGTCAAAACTTTTTGAAGATCACAGGTTTGGTGTTTCTATCATGCTCCAAAGCTGAGATCTAAACGTTTTAATTCCTATATTTATAATGGATTATTAATTCATTCATTTACTTATCAAGCTATACCTTGCTGCAATGCATAATTCATCCACAAGGGGGAAGCACAACCTCCTGCTCCAGGTATTTACATACACAAATATTGTATCTCCTGTTCCTCATTAAAACCTGATCAAAAATCAGGTTTTGTATTCAATATAGACAAATATGTTTCTAAATTTAAACATCCAGATCTCAGCTTTAGAACATGATAGAAACACCAAACCTGCGCTCCTCTCTAACTTTTGTCTGCCTTTATCAATGGTGCAAATTTTGTACAAATCAAAGAAAGTCAAAAATGTTGCCCGAAAAAAAAATGAAAGGGTTCAATTATCCATCATAAATATAGGCAGAAATCAAAACAGCCACATCTCAGCTATAGAGTGTGATTGAAACACCAAACCTGTGTTTCTCCCTAAGTTTGACCCCCTTAACCTACTCTGTGAAGTTCAGGAAAATCAAGGAAAAAGTTCCAATTTTCTCCCATAAAAAAAAGTATAAGGGGCTTTTACCTGTCAGTTTTTTCTGGTTGAAATTTTTTGACTTTCTTCAATTGGCACACAAATTTTACATAGGTGATGAAGGGGATCAAAACTTAGAGAGGAACGCAGGTTTGGTGTTTGGTGTTTCTATTCTGTTCTAAAGCTTTAATTTGTAATATATATTCTAATATATTTTCCTGTATTTATAATGGATTACTGATGCCATAATACAGGATATATATATATATATATATATATATATATATATATATATATATATATATATATATATTTCCTTTGTGACCTTGCCAACTATTACACGCCATGCTCTTGGAGTGATCTTTGTTGGTTGGAGGGTAACAATGGTCTTGAATTTCCTCCATTTGTGCACAATCTGTCTGGCTGTGGATTGGTGGAGTCCAAACTCTTTAGAGAAGGTAGAGAAGGTTTCATAACCTGTTCCAGCCTGATGAGTATCAACAACTCTTTTTCTGAAATGTTGTGAAGAGCAAACTTTGATAAATCCCTGTTCTTTAAATAAAACAGGGTGCCCACTCACACCTGATTGTCATCCCATTGATTGAAAATACCTGACATTAATTTCACCTTCAAATTAACTGCTAATCCTACAGTGTCACATACTTTTGCCACTCACTAATATGTAATATTGGATCATTTTCTCAATAAATAAATGACCAAGTATAATATTTTTGTCTCATTTGTTGAACTGGCTTCTCTTTATCTACTTTTAGGACTTGTGTGAAATCTGATGTATAGAAATTATGATCTGATGTTTTGTTGATGCATGTAATTGATGACATAATGCTTTATTAAGGAGCTTATTATTATTGTACTTTTCCAGATGTTGTTTTTGTTGTTCTTTTGGCTCCATAATGTCTTTACAAGTTTGTAATGCTTTGTGTATCTTCAGTTGTTCTGTTTTCTTTATTGCTCATGTTTCCTTTTTGATGACATATATGAATCCGATATATTTTTTGATCCAGTCCATCTCTTTTTATGTCATTGAGTTTCATTATATGATGCCATTATTAATTAAACATTAATAAAGATTCACTTTCTGATCAGACCACACGTGGGTTGTGTACATTGCCTGGAGGAACAGTTTCCGGCTCACAGTTTGGTCTTTGATATCTCAGGAGAGTTTATGGTGATCCTTGCAGATGTTTCTGCCAAAATTCCTTCAGAGACGTGAGACACTTCCGAGTTTACAGAATCTACGTTACTATCTCTTAAAACTTCCATAGTTCTATCTTCTTAATAATGATTTCAACCTGAGTAGATCAAATTCAGCTTGCGTCGTGATTTTGGGTGGTCAGAGGATAGAACCCGGAGCAAAGGTGTGGAGAACATACCAAACCCCAGTCAGACTGTAGATCTGGATTGATCCCTGTGGTGGAACAAATACAGACAGACAGAATCAGAATAAGAGACGATGGTGAGACTCCAAACCAGACCAGCAAACTGAAATCAGATTCAGAGACCGAGCAGTGACGAGAATCCTCAGTGGTTCAAAACACAATCGAACCGACAGTCATCACCTTGCCAGAGGAGGGATACAAACCAGAGTGGCTCTGTGAGTTTCTGGTGACTCCAGTGAGGTGATGTTTGTCAGTCGTATCGCACTTTGATGCAAGGGATTCCCTCGATTAAGGCTGCCCTGTTCCTGTCCTGTTGGCATACCATGGTAGGTACCCACTGTCTCGCCAACATGTGTTCTGCCTCATGTAGACAGTCCACCTGTGGAGTTTCAGAGTTCCTCCATTTCTTGTTCACCCTGTTTGCAGGCAAGTGAGTCATTTGTGCTCTGATTTTTCTTTAGCATCGCTGAGAACAACTTTCTGGTTCTGTTCTCAATGTCATGCTCTTTAACTCCGTCTAATTTAGCACTAACACAAACGTCCTTCAGACAGTGACGCTATGAGAACGTGGCCCAAAACCTCTCGTTGTTTAGCGTTTAGCTGATAGATCTGATTAGACTCTCATCATTGTTGTTGTTTTCGAGGAGTCATGAAATGCATTGCTTACTCACAGGATCCCGGGGGAGGGCGTTTGTGGTGCCAGGAGGGACATGTGGAAATGATTTACTCGATTTTTTTTTTTTAGAACAGCCCTCTCACTTGCATCGATTGGTTTTATTTCCCCTGACCTGGGAAGTTCGTAACTGCAAACTCTTAGTGTGTATGTCTGAGACAAGATGTCTGGACTCGATAAACACCATGAAGCCTCAGTTGTGGCATTTCTGTATGTGTATATGTGTGTGTTTGTGAGACCGGATGTGCGTGTTCATCATTAAGAGACCCTTTCCAAACACCAAACATGTTTATGTGTCAAACCGGAAAAAAGCTCATGACCTTCCTCTTGAATTTATCTAATTAATCAGGACGTGTTTGTTTTCTCAAGCTCGCTGGTTTGGATTTACTCCGGTGATATGACCCTAATGATACTAACGAGTAGAGGAAGTGTATTGCTACCAGTTTAGCATTGTTTGGCAAAAAGAAAAAAGAAAAAGAAAGAATAAAGTTGTGTCTTGTAGTTAGGGGTGGTGTGTGCCCTAAAGTTGCAGTGCTAAAGAAATGGCATAAATAGTTAATACACATTCAGTCTATTGAAATGAACACTAAATTAAAATAATCCAGAAAAAGATCAGACCATGGTTATGCCATTGTGTAATTGAAAACCAGATCTATAAAACTCAAAATATCTTTACATGTATTCTTAGATTTCTCTAATTCTACACAATCCCCTTAATGCCAAGAGATGTGCTTTAATTATTTAATAACCTTAATGCAATCCTTAAACATTAAGGCGCACATTCTTTAACAATTAAAGACTTAGAATCAGTTTTACTGGATGCTTAGGCTACATTTCACCCTTAAATGCGGTACAACATTACTTTTATTAGGTTGGAATGTTTTCCATAAGGTGTGTTGGTGGCTGTTTTGGGGAAAACCACAAGAGAAGATTCTACAGTTTGTGATTTAGCATGTTTTTTATTCTGTAGTATCTTTAGTCTCTGTAGTAGACCTATGATTTAGCAGTTGTTTATTGTACAGACTGTACAGGTTTTTTGCTATGTTCAGTTTAGGCTTGTTGTGGTTTCAGTAGCTCCACCTAATGGTTTGGGAAATAACTATTACCCGAATACACAAAGGTCAGGCCTCATTATTGTTAAGTGCGTAATCGAGGTCCATTTTCTCCCGTTTGCTGCTGCTGCTGCTTCCTTAATGAATCGCCGTCCGACCCGCGGAAAGGCTTAATAACTCCGGTTAGCACCTGGTGATTAAATGCAAACAGGCCATCATCGATGCCCATTCTCACGCGCTGGAGCGGATACGGCCGCGCGGGGTGTGAATTCTCCCTCCTTCCCTCCCTGCCTCGTTCTGCTCGGTGCATAATGGGAAATCAGCATGCAAATGCAACCTTGCAGCGTGCAACCTTAACGCTAAACTGTCAGCTCATTTCAGATACGCTAAAACACACACATGCGCGCACACCCCCGGGAGCGCGAGGCCATTTGCCTGTGTATATTGTGGTGCAGGGATGAATGCGCATTTCGTTTCGTTCCGTCTCACATGTCTGTTAAAGAGCATTCAGAGCCCGGGTGTGCGGCTTGCGCACCGATCAACCATTTGTGCGCGGCGCAGTGGGAGCGCGCGTGAGAAAAAAATCTAACTATCTAAAACAGATTAATCAGTATCCATACCAATGTGTTCATTCATATTACTGCATCAGTATTGAAATTAAATTATTTAATAATCTAACCAAACCAGGACAAAACCATGAAAACTAAACTCAAACTAAATCTAAATGTGTTCATGAAGCTCCTCGGTTTGTCCCTCATATAGAAGAGGATCCATCCAGAAGAAAGTTTGAGTGGAAACTCTTTAAGCTTTGAGATAAAAATGGTTTAATTCATGTTTTTAGATATTAATAAGATGGCAGGTGGTTATGTTTCACACAGGGCTCGGATATAAAATTAAAACATGTATTGACCAGTTGACAGACCATGGTACAAATATCCTTGGATTTCTTTACAGCCAACATAATTCCTTATGACATTGAACCAATGGCATGAATCACATTTCACTTACTCTGCCTACAAAAATATTAATTCTCCCTAATAAAAGTCAGATCTTTATGTAATGTTATGGTGCTTGGTGCGCTGTGATGTGTTCAGGACCCGTGCAGAGGAGTCTGTGTACCCATAACGCGCTTTGCGGGTTGGGTTACACAGGGACTAAACCTCCAACATAAGGGGAATTTAGAATCGAAGTTAATCTAATTCTAAATTTTAATAACGATTTAGTCTGCAGTCTAAATACAGGACTACTCATCGTGTTTTTCTTAGGAAAAAAACGCTCCACTCCCCTTGTAGACCATGATATTAACTTGGACCCTAAGTGCCACCAGTTTTACCCCCTATGTGGGGGGTTTACAGCCCTGTGTCAGAAACTCCCTACTGCCTCTGCCTCCCTACACCCTGCAATTCTACAAATAGAGACCTTAAAGGGAAACCTAGATAACTTTAAATTTAGGGTAAAAAACAACATTTATGTATGAAAAAGGTAAAATTGGTACAATCTCTCTCTGTCTCTGTCTCTTTGTACCTCTACCAGTTCACCCCTTGCCCCGGAGTTGTTTGTTGTTGCCCCCCACCCCCGGCGGACTTTATTGCGTGGTTCCTTTATCATTATCATTATTCCTTGCCCCGTGTTTAGCATGTGCATGGCGGCCATGGGGTGACCCGTTCCGGTCCGATCCGTAACACAAAATACCCCCTCCAGTCCGCGTGCTCACCGCCCCGGGGCGTTTATGGTTCTATTATTTCATTTTATTATTTTACTATTCCATTATTCCGTCAGGGCGCGTTTTAATCAATTCTCTGTCTCTAGAGGGGAAATGGCTTAGGCCACCAACAGAGTGCGCTCTCGCTTTTAAATGGCACGTGTAATAACCTATTATTATTATTATTATTATTATTATTATTATTATTATTATTATTATTATTGAAGAGAAAATTCTTCAGTTCGACCACTAGGTTTTGTTTTTCTAATGACAAACAATGAACTAATAAACAGTCATTAGCTAGAAGAAAACCGTGCAATATTTAGTGAGATCAAATTACAATATTTAAAACGTTTAACACCAGCTATACATCCATAAATCCAAATTATCTCAAATATAAACTCAACAGAATAAACCAGTTGGCGTTCTGTAATTACAATCTGCACTACTTCACGTCTGCAGCGTTGTAATCAATGATTATTTAGCCTTTTTGGTTCAAATACTACACAGCATAGTCAATGTTAGGAAATGGTTCAACTCTCTGCTGAACTTAAAATGGTCCAAATGATTAAAACACGAAATCAAAATAAATAAAACGCCTTTATTTAAAAAAACAAAGGTCATCCTCTGAAATAACTGAAATATCGGCTATACGTTGCGGGGTCTTTTACTTATAACACGAGCAGGAACACAGTCATTAAGGCGAAAATAAGGTGTGATTTCCTTTAGATGGTTCTTTTGATTGACATTAGAAGATGGTTCCATCCGAAAGTTGCTCGCTGACGCGGTGCGTTATGGTTTCCTTTGAAGGCGGTAATGGCATCATAATGGCTCTCTATATAAAAGATTAATGTTTTTTATCTGTGTGCGCTAATCACCTTTCGAATAGATTAAATGAAAATAAAAAATAACCTCTTTGAACCTCTTTTTGTTCTTGCACGAGCTACTGATGGAACCTTTGTTTGCGTTTTTGAAAAGGAAGAGCCTTTCAAGGGCTGCCATTGAAAACTCATCCGATGCTCCTTCAAAGAAAACAATGTTATCAAGACCTTCAGTATTCAAACAGTTAGAGCGGGTTAAATCATTGTTTTTACCTTATTAATTTCGGCCTTCAAAGGGGTTTGAAGTTAGAATGATGGCATGTGATGAGGCAAAAGACGTGCGTTTAATAAAAGAGAAAAAAATGGCATTTCAAAATTATTCATTGGCAGGATCAAATAACGATTCTCCAAGGTAAAAAGTTCATCTTTATTGTCAGAGTGGAGTGATGGAGAAAGAGAAAACAATAAAATAAAATTAAACATGGAGTATAATAAAGTAAGTCAAATAATCAGCCAAATGATTTAAAAATAATGTGATTTAACGATAGTGAAAATGTAAATATAAAGCACTAACGTGATACGATACAAAATAAAATAAATATACTAAACAATTATGACATGGACACTGAGTCTTTTTCAGAATAAAACTTAACACACTAGACCCAAACAAACAGGAGCTTTTCTTTTTTCTTGCATTGATATTATTGCTGCGTTTTATTATTTGTTGGTGTTTAAGGTGCCAGCCTAAAATAAACCTCCTCCAGGTAAAGAGTTCACATCATGGCCCTGCCTCCTCCTTCTCTTCCTCCTCCTTCACTCCTCCCGGTTTTTCCGAGCAGAGCTGCTGGACTATAAAACCGGGACACGTTCGGACAGACCGAACAGCTCGTGCTCTTATACTGCTCTGACACATAGAGTTTATTTATTTAAGTTTTTGAAAAGTGAAAAACAGGTTGTATGCGACATTTTTTTGAATGTTTGTTTTGATTTGTTTTTAGTTTTGAGCTTCAGGACTTATTTGAGCTTGTTGCATTTTATGAATAGATCTTTTAAAAAGGGAAGGTTATTTATTATCGCTTAGCTTCTTCAGCGGGGATGGAAAGCTTGAGCGTGCTCTGCACCGTCCTGTGCGTGCTGCTAACGGAGGCCTCCTCCTCACGCATGAAGTCCCCAGCTCTGCCGATCCAACCGGAAAGAGAGCCGCTTCCATCCAAAGGAGTGTCCGGTAAGTACCGAGAAAACCATTTGGGCCAGAAAATAACATTTAGAGTTAAAATGGTTCCATCTAGAACCACCAAATAACTGTTACTGAACCACATCTGGTGGTCTGTTTTCTGTTTTTATTGGTATGAAATAGGCTACCAAGTGTCTAGCAACCCAACAGGGCCAATAGGGTCAAAAGTGACCGATTGTTCTCACCAGTGTTTGGCTGATTCTTTGACTCTGCTAGTATAGGCTGTAATTGTGACCAAACTCATTTACACCAGTTGAACTTTTCTGATCCTGTGAGCGATGTTCCAGTGTTGGTGTTGCCATTTCTTGTGATATCAGAACCTATACAGGTCACTTTGGGTAGCTGCTGAGTGTTCGTACCGTATTTTTTGTACAAAGCATATTCTTATCTATTATCTTAAAGATCTGAGTGATATTATATATTATTAATATTATATAAATAATTCAGGTCTCCACTTGTCTTTTACATCCTGTAACAGCTGTACAGATACTGTATGTCCGTATAACGTCTGTTTTGGTAGTGTTTAATCAAATTATAATACAACCTATTATAAATCTTTAATAATAGCTGATAGTCATAATCAACATTTGTGTTAGGTGTTCACACAACATTAACATAATATTTCACAGATTTTAAGTGAGTCGTCCCTGTAATAGGTAACTAAAAGTCGATAGGTCTACATTATTTAACATTTTCACAAATAATCAGATCTCATTTTTATAAATGTTGAGGAATCTCAGCTATTAGGGTATTGTCTTGAAAAACCCAGGGTTCACGACCAGTGCAACTGCTTATCTACACTACTGCTGGGCCCTTTAGCGAGGCCCTCAGACCTCAGATGCTTGGACTCTAGGTTACATAACAGTCTAAGGACCTTGCTAAAGGGCCCAAAAGTGGCAGAGTATAGCATCAGACCGTATCAGCTGTGAGTCAGTCTGGATAAGAGCATGCAAATGTATTCCAGTATGTTTGTGAAAAACCACTGATGTGTCTCAAAATCTACCTTAGATGGCAAGTTTACATTAAATGATGTGATTGTAGCATACCAAGGCTGTTCTTTGTGTTTTATCACCATATTAGATCGAAAAGTTCATATTAAAATGACAAAAAAAGTCCCTTTTAACTATTTATTGTTGCAACATCTCCTCACAGAACCTAATGGCTAGCCGTATTCCTGCTAGCTATTTGTTCGCTAATCGTTAGCTAGCATCTAGCGCTGTAGTTCAATGTTTTTGTTCTTAAATACATTCCCGTTTCATACGTATGCACACTTTTTTGTCGCTAACAGGCAGTCCGGGTTTCATTTAGGCATGATCGGGTTTTGTTTGAGGGAGACAAATATCCGGTTTGGGAGAGCAGGACTTGTTGTCGGTTAAGTTCACGCAGTTGGCCCACACAGAGACGCGCGTCGAAAAAAGCCTTTATGTGGAGGAAACTAACGGGGAAAAACAAACACGTTAGTCACCACCGTTCCAGGCGCCATCCTTCATTTCTGGCCGCACGCGCGCCTCGTTAACATAACTTTCTCCTTCTTTTTTTCTTTTTAGACCGCAACATTCTGTAATGGATTAGTCAGTTTGTAAGACGCGAGCCTCTCTCTCTCTCTCTCTCTCTCTCTCTCTCTCTCTCTCTCATACACACACACACACACACACACACACCTAGGTGTACCAGGTACAGGTGTGAGGGTTGTGTCTCGTGGTAGATAAGGTCACCTGTTGCCTCCGATGTGGCATCGGAGTTACACTAAAAAAGCGTGGCGCGCACAGGTACACTATAACGTTCGCTCGCTGTCTTTAACGCGCGCGCTCTTTCGTTATTTTTTAGGATGCTCGTTCGGTGGAAGGTTCTACTCTCTGGAGGACACGTGGCATCCGGACCTGGGAGATCCATTTGGCGTTATGCATTGCGTCATGTGCCACTGCGAACCGGTAAGACACACGAAACACTCGTGCGTAATGCGTGATGCTTAACGCAACAGGAATATGCAGATTGTTTAGTTTGTAGTCTTTGTATAATTATAATGTTAACTTGTGTGTGTGTGTGTGTGTGTGTGTGTGTGTGTGTAGCAGCGGAGTCGGCGTGGCAAAGTTTTCGGGAAGGTGAGCTGCAGGAACATAAAGCAGGACTGTCCCGAACCCAAGTGTGACGAACCGGTTCTGCTACCAGGACACTGCTGCAGAACCTGTCCTAAAGGTAACACACACACACACACACACACACACACACACACACACACACACACTTAGAGAGAGTAAAGTGTAAATGTTCCTGACTGGTGAATGAATGGAAAGTGTGTGCTTTTGGGTTGCTGAGGAAAAATGTGTGTGCCGGATGAATGTAAGATTCATGTCTACGTTCCAGGAGGCTCCGACCGAAAGACCTCAGAGTCATTGTTTGACGGGTTCGAGTTCTTCCAGGAGAAGGATGACGACCTCCACAAGTCCTACAACGACAGGTCATACCTCAGTGTTGAACACATCGGCGGTGGAGACAGCAAGACTGGTAACTCTCTCTCTCTCTCCTACACACACACACACACACACACACACACACACACACATCTTCCTGGTATATTAAATTCTTATATATTTGCAGATTTCGTGGCACTGCTGACGGGTGTGTCGGACTCCTGGATGCCAAGCTCCAGTGGAGTAGCACGTGCCCGGTTCACCCTAACCAAAACCAGCCTGGCCTTCTCCATCACATATCAGAGGTAACACACACACCCATACCCGCACACACAGTTTTATTTAACCATACACTACATACACTACACATTAAAAGTTTGTGGATACCCCATCTAATGAATGCCTTCAGCTAATTGCTGGCACAGAGCGTTTACAAAAGAATAGGACTCTATGGAGCAGATAAACATGCACCTGATGCCTAATGCCAAGAATGCCAGGCTAGAGGGGTATAAAGCCCCCAGCATTGAGCTGTGGCACAGTGGAACTGTGTTCTCTGGAATGATGGTACTCCAGCCAATACTGTTTGGACAAATTGGGGAGTTGGAGATGAGGGGGTGGTGATCATCCATCATCCATGCAATCCAATCATCACAGCAATGTTCCAAAATCTTTGTCCATACAGCATGTTTGTGTTTGTAGATTAAAAAAAAAAGATTTGCAAATATTGCTTTACATATTTATTTATTTATATATATATATATATATATATATATTTGTGAAAACATTTTAAAATAAAACAACAACTGTTTAAATACATTTGTATATTTAAAACTAAATATACTGATGCATAAAAATTATTTATATATACATTGAAGAAAAATATTATTATTAAATATTATAAATGTTATTATTATTATAATCAAATACACATTTTAAAATATAAATACTACATTTAACGGTAATAAATAAATGTTGTCTGTTTATCAGGATGAGCAGACCAAGCACGATTGTGTTTCTGGACTCTGAGGGAAACACAGCGTTTGAGTTCAGGGTTCCTCGGTCTGAGGCCGACATGGTAAGTGTGTATGTGTGTGTGTGTGTGTGTGTGTGTGTGTGTGTGTGTGTGTGTGTGTGTGTGTGAAAGAGTGTGAAAGTTGTGTGCTGCCAAAGTAAATTCTATCTCACTGTAATTCTTATTTTATCCAAACACTGCCAGTGCTGCTTAGACGTGTGTGTGTTTGTGTGTGTGTGTGTGTGTGTGTGTGTGTGTGTGTGTGAGAGTGCACTGGACGAATGCTTGGGCCATGATGTCAGTGCTATTAGACATGCTAATGCTATGCTAACCAAATATTTTCCATGTTACCAGACACAAATCAGACATTCAGTCATAGTGCAGCCATAAAGAAAAGATTTAGCGTTTTCGGTAAACGCTGAACTTGTTTTTTCTTTATGCCTTTGTGTAGATTTGTGGCGTTTGGAGGAACCTGCCCAAATCCCACATGCGCCAGCTCCAGGACGAGCAGCTACGAGTGTCCATGCTTACAATGGACAGCCAACGCGTGGAGGTCCGAGGAAACATCATCAAGCACCGAGCACTGTTTGCAGGTGTGTGTCATCAACAAAAAGTGCCGCAAGTTATCGACGTAAAATCTGATTCGATTCAATAAATATAATCGTACTCAGTATAATGCCATCGTATATAGTGTCCTATGTCAATAAATAAATGAAGGCTGAATTTTTTGTAAATAGTATAAAATTAAATCGAGCTAACCCTTGTTTTTGGCATTCTCAGAGACCTTCAGTGCCACATTGACCTCGGAGGAGGAGCAATCTGGCATGGGTGCCATTGCTATGCTAACGCTGAGCGACACCGAAAACAACCTGCACTTCGTCCTGCTCATGAAGGGAATCATTCCGACTCCGGATAATGGTAAGTAGAAGGGACAAGAGCTCAGATATCGCAAGTATATTTTTATTTTTTGATTTATTTTTTGTGACGCCACTTGTCGAACCCACTCTAGCTGGTCCGGGTAGGAAAGAAATTAAGGGAGGGAAAAATAGAGACCAAAGAAAGGCTAAAAGGAAAGATAAGTAGGAAATAAAGGTAGAAAAAAAGAAAATATCCAGGTGAAAAAGGAAATAAGTGAGGTAAAGTCAATGAAGAAGTCAAGGAAGGAAGGTAGGAGAAAAACAGAGAGAAATTTTTGGAAATAAGGTAGCTAAAATCACCAGGGTTGCTCTTGCAGCATCCGAGGATGATCCCCTGATGATTTTATCCTCCCTCAGATTGGCGGAACTCAGCATTCCTTTGTGTTTTACTAGTTTTACTGAAAAAATCAAAAGTTCTGACATTTTCCTTCATAAAACAAACAATTAAGTTTTAGTTACCTAGAATACATCTGTTAGTTCTTTTGTGCACAAACCGACTGAAAACATAGATAAAGTCTATTTTAATCATTATTAAATACAATTTCATGCAATTTAATTGTTGCACCAGATCAGATTTTGAGGTCTGAGCCTATATTTCTACCTATGTCGTAACTAATCTACGATTTATCGAGGTAGGACATGGCTGTCACAGACAACGCGACTGGTCGGCGATAGTAAAACTGGTATCAAATCGTAGAAAATATCGATATTTCACTCAGATCTGTTGGCGAATCGGTGACAAAGCGCTCCGTATGACCGTAAATCAGCCATAATTAGACGTAAATACATTAGCGCTCACGTAAATACAGACTCACAGACACGGCCGTACAAACACGACAACGAGGCCCAGATGGACGCGCAAACAAAATACAAAACCAGATGTGGGTCGTGAGCCTGGATTCTATCTGCGGTGACTTTGTTTGGACATGTTTTTAACATTTCGTTCTCCGTTAGCGTCGCCGCTGGTGCCGATCAGAGTGAGGCTGCAGTACCGACAGCACACGCTCCGGGAGATCCGCGCCAACGTCACCGCTCACGTGAGTCCAGCTCTAGTAACGGTTTCATACAACCTTTGTTTTAGTTTTGCTTTTCGGTTTAGTAGTATGATTATGATAAATTATAGCCCTTTTCACTGTATCAGTAATTGCCTACGTTTTGCTTTTATAGTCTCACCGATAATATTTTTTCTCCTTTTTCCCTATCCTTTTTGTGCTTCCACAAGATTGATTTTTTTTCCCTAAGAAATATTTCGATAAATACTTTAGATCTTTAGCTTTCTGCTCAGCTAAATAAAATAAAAGTGTGTTTTAGTTAGCTTTTTATTACCCGTGACAATTCCAGACATTCTCCACAGCATGACGCGTGTGTGTGTGTGTGTGTGTGTGTGTGTGTGTGTTACAGGATCCCGACTTTGCTGAGGTTTTAACAGAGCTGAACAGTCGCGAGCTCTTCTGGCTCTCACATGGTCAGCTCCAGATCATCGTCGAAACGCAAGGTCATGACCCCAGGCAACTCTCGGGCCACATCACGGGAAAGAGGTCCTGCGACAGTAAGTGTCAATCAGACAGTGTCTGATGATGTTCTTTACTTGTGTCTTTTTTTTCTTTCTTTCATTTTTTCAGTCCCTCTTCCTTCTTTCACTCTTTCACTGTTTCTTTCTTCCTTTCTTTCTTGATTGCTTGCTTGTTGTCCTTCTTTAATTCTTGCCTTTTTCAAGCTTTCTTTCAGCCCTTGTTTCTTTTTTACCTCCTGGCTCCCTTCTTTATTGTCTTCCTTTCTGTTTGCCTTTCTTTTTTAAGCTTTCTTTCAGTCCTTCTTTCTTTCACTCCTTTTCTTTCCCCCCTTTTTTTAAGCACTCTCTGAAGTGTTCTTGAATGTTGCTGGTCTAAAAGTTCCCGTCGTAATTAAACGCAATAATAAACTTTAATAGTATGTAGAGCACAGTCAGTAAAACACACACACACACACACACACACACACACACACACACACACACACGGCTCAGTTCTGCCAAGGTCGCACTGTGCAGAGTTCCAGCCTCGTGATTAACAACTTGACGTTATGGGACGAGAATTCAAACAAATCCCTCTATCCCACTCTCACTCTCTCTCTCTCTCTCTCTCTCTCTCATTTCTCTCCTGCTTGTCTTTTGCTTTTTTCCCATAATTCTCTGTGGTTTACATCACCCTGACTGGCTGAATGAGTTAATCGGAGTTTGATTGCTTTGCCTTGGCCGAGGTTTGGAGACGTGGAAGAATGCTGTGAGAATGGAACGTTGCTTCATCTCGCATGCGAGAGTGCCGTCTTACACACACACACACACACACACACACACACACACACACACACACACACACACATACATGCAGAGGAAGGTTTTAGGAGGAAAATAACATCTCAGAAACACTCTCTCTCTCTCTCTCTCTCTCTCTCTCTCTCTCTCTCTCTCTGTCTCTCTCGCCCAGCCTTACAGAGTGTGATGTCCAGTGGCGACGCTCTCACTCCTGGCAAGACTGGCAGCGTTGGTTCGGCCATCTTTAATCTCCATGACAACGGTACCCTCGACTATCAGGTATAAACAACCCTCCTTAAAAATCCTGGATGGATGGAGTGTTTCCCTTCAGTGCCCTGTTGTAACGAGTTCTTGTTATCCTAACCCCTCTCAGGTCCAGGTGGAGGGCGTGACCAGCACGGTGGTGGGCGTGACCATAGAGATGAAGCCCCGTAGGCGGAGCAAGCGCAGCGTGCTGTACGACGTGACGGGCGAGTTCGTGGCGAGCGGGCGGGGTGGGCGTGCCGTGGGTTCGTACGGCAGGATGGAGGCCCGGCACATCCACATGCTACTGCAGAGCGAGCTGTTCATCAACGTCGCAACCGCCGAATACCCCGAAGGCGAGGTGAGGGGGCAGATACGCACCCTCCTGTACAACGGCCTCGAATCCAACCGCCACGGTGAGAAGCAAGAACACACACAAACCGATCCAGAACTACTGAATAAAATATGACTCGAATAATAACTATATCATGTGTGTGTGTGTGTGTGTGTGTGTGTGTTCAGACTTACCCTTCCCTCTGGCTGGACAGCTGGTGGCGCCCCCTGTCAGGACAGGTGCGGGTGGGCACGCCTGGGTGAGGGTGGACGAGCGATGCCACCTGCACTACGAGATCGTTGTGAGCGGGCTGGGCCGAGGCGATGATGTCACGGTCAATGCCCACCTGCATGGCCTGGCTGAGATCGGAGAGATGGACGAGTCGTCACGTGCCAACCCCAAACGCCTGCTGACGGGCTTCTATGGAGACCAGGTCAGGATAAAAAAAAAAAAAACAACAACAACAAAACTGGCTTTTTATTCATTCCTATGTTTTACACTGTCTATTAGTGATTATTGTTTTCCTTTGGGGTTTCATCTAAAATTAGTTTTACTCTTTCTTTTTGTCTCTTCTTGGAGCATCTCTTCTTCAGGTCTTGCTGCTTTTTTAACTGTTCATTTTGTCTACCAACATGACATCATTTGTTTCTCTTTCTTTATATCTGTGTGTTGTGCCTTTGTTTCATTCATTTTTCTCTACCCTTATTCTTTCTTTCTTTCTTTCTTTCTTTCTTTCTTTCTTTCTTTGTAATGTTAATAACTAAGTTATTTGTTGCTTTTATAGTCAGGCTGGTCATGTTTATTTACTTATTTCCCCTTTTTCTTTCTTTCTTTTCTCTTTAGGTCATTCTTACTTTTACTTTTTAACATAAAAGTACTTTTTTATTTAGTACTCTTTTCGTAACCTTCGACTTTCTTTCTTTCTTTCTTTCTTTCTTTCACATGTTGTTGACTAAATTATTGCTGCTTTTATAATCAGGCGGGTCTTTTTTAATGTCTTTCTTTCTATCTTTTACTTCTTCTCTTCTTACTCATTTGATCTCTTGTCGTACTTTTTTCCATTCTTTTTTTCATCCTTAAAACGTTTTGGTATGTTCTCAAATAGCCTTGCTTGTCTTTTCTTATCTCTCTCCCCTCCTTTTTGTTGCTTTCATCTTTAGGTCATGCATTTGTTATAACCAATTGTACATTCTTTTTTTTTTAAATGTATAATTTTCAGGTTTTTTTTCATTCTTTCTTTTCTTTCTTTCTTTCAAGTTATTGAGGTTTTTATAATCAGGCTGGCCTTTATTTTCTTTCTGTTTTCTTTCTTTTTTCCTTTTTCCTATATTTTACTGTTTTTCTTCTTTCTCGTTTGTTTTCTAATCTTTCTTTCTTTCTTTTCATTTTTTTAACCTTAACACTTTTTGGCATGTTCTCAAACAGACATTCATTTCTTTTCCTGTCTTTTTCACTTCTGTCATTTTTTTTTGCTTTCTTTATTGCTTGCTTTCTCTCAGCTTACCTTACTAATAACATAAATCAGATTGATTTGTTAAAAAAAAAACAGAGGCAAGAATAATATAGGATATTAATGGTAACCTATTTTCTTCAGTTCATACTTTTTTTTGACTTACTGTTAGTATTTAAATCGTGTATAATAATTGTAACTCTTTTATTTTGTTTGTTTGTTTGTTTTTAGGCTCAGGGTGTGCTGAAGGATCTGAGTGCTGAACTGTTGAAGCATTTAAATAAAGGCACGGCTTTCATCCAAGTCAGTACTAAGATGAACCCACGAGGAGAGATACGGGGTCGAGTGAGTGTTCTCACACACACATACACACTCACACACACACACACACACACACACACACACACACACACACGCACGCTCTGACCGGTCATAACCCCTGTATGTAACGCTGGTTCTCCTCGGTACAGGTCCACGTCCCTAACTCGTGTGAGAACGGCGCCCGGATCGAGGCGGTGGTGGAGGAGGCGGAGTTTGATGACGTGGTGTTTGTTAGGGACCCCGAGGCGCTGAAGAAGGATCCCATGGCCTGTTTCTTTGAGGGCGAGCGCCACTCTCACGGCTCCCGCTGGACTCCTCATTATAACTCCTGCTTCACCTGCACCTGCCAAAAAAAAACAGTGATCTGTGACCCGGTCATGTGCCCCCTGCTGGCCTGCCCTCATACCTACCAGCCCGAGGACAAGTGCTGCCCCGAGTGTGACGGTACGAGACACACCCTCTGCTTTCTTCTTACTGCACTTTTTTCCTTCTCTTCTTGTCGGCTTGCTATTGTCCTTTTACTTTTATTTTTAGACTTCATTTTTCTTTCTTTCCAGTTCATCTCTAATTATCTTTCTTTCTCACTTTTGTTTTGTCTTCTTTCATTTTGCCAAAAGGTTTATGTTTACTTTCTTTCTCATGCTGCTAATTTGCTCTTTCTTCTTTTCTTTTTCTACTTTCTTTCTTTCTCCTTTTCTCTTTAATTGTTTCTTTTATTTCAACTTTTTTTGTTTTACTCTGTCTGTTTCGTTAGATGTATTTTTTTTTGTTCTATCTAAATGTGTCATTTTTCATGAGGGTTTTTTTCAGTCTTTCTTTCTTTCTTTCTTTCTTTCTTTCAGTTTCTCTTTCTTTCTGTTTTTCTTTCTTTCAGTTTCTCTTTCTTTCTTTCTGGTTTTTCTTTCTTTCTTTCTTTCTTTTTTTCTTTCAGTTTCTCTTTCTTTCTGTTTTTCTTTCTTTCAGTTTCTCGTTCTTTCTTTCAGTTTCCCTGTCTTTCTTTCTCTCTTTCTTTTTTTCTTTCAGTTTCTCTTTCTTTCTGGTTTTTCTTTCTTTCTTTCTTTCTTTCTTTCTATCTTTCAGTTTCTCTTTCTTCTTTCTTTCTTTCTTTCAGTTTCTTTCTTTCAGTTTCTTTCTTTCTTTCTTTCTTTCTTTCTTGTGTAGTAGTTGAAGTTTTGAGATTTAATTGGTCACTTTTTTTGTTTTGTTTTTATTTACAGAGAGGAAAGCTCCCAAGGAGGTGACGCCCGCTGAGAAGGCGGAGGAGAATCCAGAGGGTCGGTGGATGATTTTTGTATCTGAAATTGTGTTTTTTTTTCTTTAGAATTGATTACTGATGAATGTTTTCTGAACATCTCTGTGTGCAGGGTGTTATTTTGAGGGCGATCAGAAGATGCACGCGCCCGGAACCGTCTGGCACCCGTTTGTCCCACCCTTCGGCTACATCAAATGCGCCGTCTGCACCTGCAAGGTAATTCATCTGCAAGATACGTAAAAATGGTTTGGGGTTGTTTTTTATCGTCGCTGGTTTTAACTGAGCTTGACGTCGATCAGGGTTCGACTGGAGAAGTGCATTGTGAGAAGGTGACCTGCCCCGCCCTCACCTGCAGCCGACCGATCAGGCGTAACCCCTCCGACTGCTGTAAGGAGTGCCCCGAGGAGGACACGCCCCTCCCGGAGGAGGGCGAGATGATGCAGGCAGATGGAACCCGACACTGCAAGTTTGGAAAAAACTACTACCAGAACAGCGAGAACTGGCACCCACACGTCCCGCTGGTGGGGGAGATGAAGTGCATCACCTGCTGGTGTGACGTGAGTACCACTTCAAAGGCAAATGTTTTGACCTGAATTAATTGAAATTATTCATTTAATAATTATTTAGGAACAGAATGCAAATATTTACATTTATTTAATTACTTTTTGTTTTGCTTTTTCACACTTTATATGTTTATCAGATTGTGACTAGATACAACTAGGTGTAATAAGAATAAAATAAAATATAATTTATACGAAATAATATGTAATATGTAAATAACAAATATGGT
>JAJAGP010000520.1:327668-362668 GCA_025084515.1 Ancistrus triradiatus
GGTCCATAAACTCAACAACGGTCTTAACTAACGTCTTTCTTTACACTGTTCATCCAGAACTGGTTACGTCTGCAACCGGGAAACTTTTATTCCACCACCATTTACATTTACACTTATCCAGAGTGACTGATACGATCTTTGCTCAAGGACCAAAAGTTTCCACGCATTTAATAATTCGATAATCATCGGATTTCTGCAGATTATGCAAGTGGTCATTATATACCTGCAGCATAGTCTGATCTAGCAATCGGACTGCTCTTAGCATCTATACCTATTACCAGGTTTCCTAAACCGACACGGTTGCCAGGTCCACCTGTTCTGAATATTTGTCTTTATTTGGCCTCTTTTCTCAGTGCGTTCACATGCACATAATAATCCGATAGCTGCCAAAATCATATTTTGTCAGTAATGAGTTTACATGCATATTGAGATAATGTTAAAGCTCCGGGTTTACTCAATATGACTCGGGGAATAATCAGATTTCTACTTTGCAACCAGACAATAATCTTACAGAAATATGTGACATAAACTTCAAACTTTAATATTAAATTATCTAACTCTTTGTTTTCTCGAGTATATACAACGTTTCAGAGTCTCCACAAAGTGTTCGATAGCTGTTTTGCTGCCTTTAATTCCAAGGCATGTTTAATACTGAGGTTGCCAGATCCAGCGAGAAAGAAACCACTAAAGTCAATAGAAAAACAGGCCAAGTACAGATATGAGTAATCTGAAATAAAATAAAATCCAGCTCTATTTATGGGACTTCTTAATCTGATTTCTGGGTCAGAATACATTATATACATGACCACTTGAATAATCAGATAATTGCAGAAATCAGACTATGATTGGATTAGTAAGCACATGTAAATACATTGACTGTGAGAAATGTTTTCTCGTTTTTCTCACAGGATCTGGGAACCTCGGAATTAAAGGCAGTAAAATTGAACACTTCATGGAGACTTGATGATTTGATGAACATTTGATGATTTAATATCAAGTTTGATGCTTATGCCACATATTTATGTGAGATTATTGGCTGGTTGCGAAGTGAAAATCCGATTATTGATTAGTGAGTCATATCGAGTAAACTCGGAAGTTTAACTTTATCTGATTACTCAAGTGCATGTAAACTCATTACAGACAAAATCTGATTTTCTGCACTCATCGGATTAGTAGATGCATGTAATCACACTTATCAAGGCATGTGTCAGCTTGGAAATTTGCCATTCGTTGATCCACCACTTATTGTTCTTCAAGGAAGATTTAGGTTGGTTCCTGGAAGAGCTTACCCCAAAGACAGAAGTGCTGGAGGGTTTATCTCATGGAATCCAGGACTCAATAAGATTAGACCTCATAAGCAATGACCTCCTGTGTTTTGCCCAAAACATAGGCTGGTTATTCAATATCTAAACCTGAAAACACTGTTACTGAGGGTTATGTAACCTCGGCGTGTGTATGCAAGGGTCTGCGGTCATTCTGGACTTCACTCGAGCCCCGTACACATGGGTCCCGTGTAGAGGTTCAAGGTTCAGCACTGAGGAAAGCAACACTTTGTTTACACTTAAGTAACAAGATTCCATTCTTAAAGAAAAGCATCGACCGAAGTAAATATTCACTCGAGCTAACACGCGTATAAAGTTACAGATAATGAAGGTTCCTGCATGAGACGCTTTTACCCGCAGCTGTTCTCAGGCCCCCACTTGGACGGACTCCAGCACAATGAGTCTGAAAAATTTGTGTGAGATGGTGTGATCCAGATGTCCTGCTCAGACCGCAGGATAAAGCAAAGGTATGCCCCCAGGTTCGTCCGTTTATCTATGGATCTTGGTTAATCCTCACTCAGAACGAAGGTCACGCAGGGTGAGCTGAACCAGGATGTGCATTCAAGCTGAAAACTGTAGATCCACGCCTCACAGACTCCCGACGCTCCAGAGCAAACTGGTTTAACGGCTCGATGAACTTATTTTAGCAAACTATGGATACAGACAGTTTAAACGTTCCCATAACAAAAGAAGATATGAGGAAAAGGAAACAAAAAGCAAATAAATAAATTAATAGTAAAGTATTCATTTAAATTATTAATAAACACATATATTCACTATTCATAACCACAAATAAAGTTACTAAATAAATAAAGAAATTTTGAAGAAAAATATATATTATATATTAAGTAATTAATTAAAGTAATTAAAAATGAATAAACACTGTACACTGTAGAAAGTACTGTGGCACTAACCATTCGATCAAAGAAAATATTAATAAATTAATTAATAAATAAGTTTTGGAGGTACTACTAAGTATAATCCAAATACTGTATTGAATAAATAATTACAGTAAGTAAACAAATAGCTATTTATATTAAGTGGTGTTTCATCAGTTTATTTTTTTTATTATATGTACTGTATTTTATCTTTGTGTGCTGTGCTACCATGGGAAGAGTTTATAGTGATCACTTGTGAATCTTAATAATAATATAAAAAAGCAAGCAAATATTTAAAAATCATGAAGTTAACAGAATCAGATTATTGCTGATAAAAAGATTAGTTTATAATTTTTTAAAGTAATTCCACCCCCCCCCCTCGGACTTTTATTATGACACACTATGCAGTCTGTTAGTATGAGTAGGGTTAGTAGTATGTAGGCGAGTTTTAAGAGAAAGCTGCGGAATGAACTGTTCGGTCTGTGATTCGATTCCGAGAGTCGATTCCTTAAATAAATCTTCTAAGTTAAAAACTTAAAAAGAAGCGTAAACTAAAAAGCTACATTAATTAGGTTGGTCTGATTAGTTAAGTGCATATAATAAGCAAAGTCAATACCTAATATATCATAATTTTGTTTTGTCGATTATTGGAACAATGCTTTAAAAGTTTTATTGTTAAAACTGCGTTATCTTTTTAAAGGTTTGTGTAAGGTTTGTGCATTTGTCTTTTCTCTATATTTTAAATACAACTGTATTATAGGATGAAAGGTTAAAATAAAATTACAAAGCAAAATTATCTCAACAGTACTGCTAAATTTATATAAGTAATATATATCTGAAATTAATTAAAAGGACTAAAAGTAAAACCATTAGACCTACTAAAACTGGATTAGATATAACCTAAGTTTTATAAATAAAATCGAATAATAATAATAATAATAATAATAATAATAATAATAATAATAATAATAATAATAACATTTGTAGTACTAACCCCAAGACCAACACATATAAAAAAAATATATATATATATATAATATAAAAATAAAATATAATTAAAAATTAGCGTCTATTCAAATTCAATTCAATCTAATATTGACAAAATCACAAAAAAATTACATAAAGCAATAATAACAAATACTAAAAATTATGACATATATAAAAATAAATCTGTTCATAAAATAGTTTTACTACAACTAGTAATTTAAAGTGGAAAATCCCCAAAACGATACTAATATTGCTTTTTACTGATTCGGATCATTTGTACTGTGAGGAATCGACTCCAAAGATTCAAATGCGTTGGTCGGTTTTCAGGCTCAGGAATCAGGGAATCGACTCCGTGTTCTCAGACTGATTCCAGTTCTCAGGAGTCGGAATCGACTCTTCGGCGATCGGCTCTTCGGCTCTGTGTGTGTGGAATATAGAAATGCCTGAACTCCGGGATTTGTGTAACAGTCTCGTTCGCACCCGGTACGAGCGCATGTGCCGCTCAAGAACTTCACGTCACGCGTTCACCCGTGCTCACGCGCTGTCTAATCACCGGAGCCCGTGCTTGTACGCCTTCATTTAGGTCCCGAGCTCCGGGGTGTGCGCGCGCCTGCCTGTCTGTACGCTGTCGGGAAGAGCGCGAGCCATGGCGGGGGACGAGGGTGAGCAGCGCGCGCTGCAGTACGAGCAGACTCTGGTGAGTGTGTGAGTGAGGTGCGAGAGTTGAGAGCACGCGCTTTTCTTTCCGCGCTTGTTACTGTTTATTGTGAAACACTCGAGCGGTTTAGAAACACGGTGTGAACTTTCCTTTACTTTGCCTTCCTTCTCTTCTTGTCTCTGCTTCTTTTGTTTTGTTTACGGACTTAATTACTGCAGACCTAAAGTGACAGCAGAAACAAAAACAAACACAAGACTGTTCCTCTTTACAGTAGATTCATTTTTGTTTGCTTTTGCTTCTCTCTTTTGCTTTAGTCTTTTAGTTCAGCATTTAGCTGACAGAATATACACTACTTTCTTTTCATGTTTATCTGGCTTTTCTGCTTTTCTTTCTTCTTAAACTTTTGTTCACACTTTTAGTTCTGATTTTGTGTGTTACTTTATCATTTTTAGAATCAAATAATCTACGTTCTTGTTTTTAATTTCTGAATTGTCTACTTTTCTGCTTTTTGCCTGCTTCTTTTCTTTCTCTGAGTAAGATATTGCAGAAATGAGAGCACTTTTTGTTATGTTTGCTGTTATAGTATCATTACACGCAAATCTAACCCTCATGGATTTTCTTGAATACTTTTTTTATACATTTCTATATTGCAGTAACGTGAGTGAACTTTCCTTACTGCTTTTCTTTGTGTTTTACTTTTGTTAACTTTGCTCCTCTCTCATTTGCTTCTTTCTTTTTTTTTTTTTTGGAAATGTCAGAGGAAAAAAACTACCTGCACAACTTGATCCCCTTTCTCTGTCTTTATCTTTTCACTCTATTTCTTTTTTCTTCTCTCCTTTCTTTCTCACAAGTTGTTTTAATCTATGTCCTTTGCAATTCTGTGTTGCTTGATTTTCTTATTTCTTGCTTTGACTGGTCATGGTTTGCTCTTCTGGTTTTTTGTTGCTGAGTGAGATGCTGCAGCAGGAAAGTGACAGCGGAAGCAGAACTTTCTTTCTTTCTTTCTTTCTCTCTTTCTTTCGTTCTTTCTTTCTTTCTTTGTAATCTACAACAAATGTTTTGGCACCCATGGTCACATGATGTAAGCTCCTGCAGGTTGTGCTTACCTCTTTTCACCAAAACTTTGTTGTGAGAGACTTCCATGGCTTGTTAGTTTTGTCCTGATTTCACAAACACGCTTGATACTGTACTGTGTGTGTGTGTGTGTGTGTGTGTGTGTGTGTGTGTGTGTGTGTACACATGCTTTGACAGAGATGACAGTCCTTCAGTCTGGAATGCACATTCTGTATCACTGTGGCACAAGCTGTCCCTGTTACACACACACAGACACAGTGGCTTTGTCTTGCAGCTGGAGAGAGAGAGAGAGTGTGTGTGTGTGTGTGTGTGTGTGTGTGTGTGTGAGAGAGCGAGAGCAAGCCTGGGCTGAAAAGACCCACAGTTTGCAGTGATGCCACTGAACACAGAATCCTCCCACAGCTTTCTGTACACTGGATACCCTGCCAACCATTGTGGATAGCCAAACGGGTCATGATGGACAAGGAATATTTTTATTTTTTATTTTTTATTTTTAAAATTATAGAATCTGTTTGATCCTTTTTGATTGTGTAAGCTTTGATAGATCATAGTGTTGGGTTTTTTTTTGGGGGGGGGGGGACGAATTAATATGCATATGTACGATTTTTAAAAATTTTGCGAACCCACGGTAGGCTGTAAGTTGTAAAACGTGCCCTCAGTTGTAACTCGTACATAAAGACGTTCTTTTTGATCAGATAAAACACCCTGGTGTACTTTGTGCATCTTCCTGGACTCGTAAAGTAACGCATTGCTCACGGGCCAGGGTGGAAAAAGTATGTGAACCATCGTTTGAACCTAGACCATGTGGACACGTAACTGTAAAGTGATTTTAGAATGAAATGCTCAGTCACTTTCAACAGCTGCTTTGTCTTATTCAGGGTAACGGGGGCTCTAGAGGTTGCACAGTGCCAGTCCAGAGACCCTCATACTCGGGTCTGTGAGGCGGCACTGCTGAGTCCTGTGGCACGGTGCCACCCTATACTTACATGCCGAGATCTCAAGCTGCGTTTGGACTTTGGACTGTAATCCTGTCCTGCATCAGAAAAACATACTCTGACTTTTTCTGCTTGATCTGAAACTTGTTTCATAGACTTTTTCCACAATTAAAAAGCCAAAAAAAAGAGTGTTCCTTTTGCACAGAGGTTTGATACAGTAGCCAACCACCATGAGGTTCGAGGTTCGAAATGCTTTCTGTGGTGTCACCTCTGCACCTCTGAACAAAGACCAGCTCTCAGTCACTGAGCTATAAATACTTTGTTTAGAAAAAACAAACAATAAAAGCTGCTATTCTGGTGGAGAGATGCCAAAAGCCTTGGGTATCTTATCTTATTTTATGAGTCTCTGAGGCGGTTTTTTAGCTGCATGTGGACGTAGCTACTGAGAGAAATCAATAACAAAAGAAAGAAAGATAATAAGCCGAAGACCTGTTGAAAACCCAAAAGAAACAGAAAAGGTCTGCAGTAGTAGAGCTAAAAACGATGTTTTGGCTTTGCTGTCCTTCCTAAAAGCAGAAAACAATAAGAAGGGGTTCTCTTGGTAAATAATTGTTGTTGCCAAATATTGGATTATTCAGTAATAACAAGCTGCTCCACACGTCCACCCCTTTGTTGTTCACTACGTTTAATCCTTTTTGTCCTGATAACAGCGAGCACAGGGCTCCTTGGATGGACACCAGGTCTGTTGCTGGTGCCTCCCCTCCCTCAGGCACAATTAATCATGACTGTGTGCGACATGGACCTTCCTAATGTGGTGTAGGTGCCATCGAGGCTCTGAAGAAACGTCCAAACCCCTTTTGTTGTTCCACTACGTTTAAAAAAAAAATTTTAATCCTTTTTGTCCTGATGAGATAACAGGCGGAGGACTGGAGTGCCACCCAAGGGCCTCTTGATGGACACCAGGTGGGTCTGTTGCCTGGTTTTGCCTCCCCCTCCCTTTTCAGGCACAATTAATCATGGACTTGTCGGTGCGGGACATGGGGGAACCTTCCTAATGTGGGTGTTGTAGGTGCAATCGAAGGGCTCTGGGAAGGAGAAATTCGAGGGGGATTTTGGGGGCTCCACCATGACCTTCTGAAGGGTGCCGTGGTTTTCTGGAATCAGATTCCTTTGTAAAAGGGGTCCTGGTAAGTTGTTGAGGTGAGCCTCCCATGGAAAAGGACTTGTTTGTCCCCCGGGACCATCCCACGGACGGGGCAGGAGCTGGCTTTGAAAATGTTGTGGGAAATTGGAAAATTGGAAGGGGCCAGGGCCCAAAAAACGGGCCGTGGGCATTCTTTTGTTACTCAGAGGGTCTTCGGCAGGCGTCCTGCTCTGACTTCAGTTCCCCACCCCACCTACTCTGTGTCGTGCTCTTGGTTGTGACCTTTTGCAGAGCTCTAAAAGAGTCATTCCTGGCATTTGTAGGCTTTGTTTCGGGCAGGCAGTTGCTGGGAGGTTTCCAGATTAGGACGTTCTTCTCAGGGTTTTATTTTTTTAACAAAACCCCGCTCTTTGGCTCTTGTTGCCCAGAGCGTTAAATGGTGGGTGATTCTAAAAGCTATGATCTTGGAGGCACTTCTGAAATGATTTTGCCGTATTTGGACATGGAGACGGGTCTCTACATGTTCACCGTGTTTTAAACGTTTTTTTTTTTTTTAAAAGGAACGTAGATTTGACTAAAAAATGGTTTTTAGAAGGAGTTCCAGAATCCTCTCTCATTCTGCTGAAGGGGTATTTTGATTTAAAAAAGAAAGAACACGTTTTTCTTTCTTTATTGAAAATGCTTTTTTCTTTTTTTTTTTTTTTCTTTGGTTTGTTCAGATCCAAGTTTAGTCTGGATCTCTCTGTGTTTTTGTTGGTTTTTTGATGTGGAAAGGGACGGGCTCTCTTTTCCAGTTTTAAATGTTCTCATTTGTGAAAAAAGGAGGGGGCGGGTGGGTGGGTGTGTTGGGGTGGGTGGGGGGGGGGTGTGGGGGGGTTGTTGTGTGTGTGTGTGTGTGGTGTGTGTGTGTGTGCTGTGGTGTGTGTGTGTACACCCCTCTCTCTTCCGGCTTAACTTTCCTGAACTTTTATTGTTCCTTCGTGTCTGTGGACAGGGGCCTCTAATGAAGTTACTTTACCAATGTGGTGGGGTTCTTGTTGGGGCATACTGAGGCTCGGATAGTAAACATTGTTGATTTGAGACTTGAAGTGTCAAGAGAGAGGGGACACACCCAAACACACCCACGTTTCACTAGATTATGCTTAAGGACACAGGGTAAAAAACACTTAGCGGGGGCTTTTTAACCAATTATGCTCTGCAATTCCATATATAACACGTAACAACAGAGTACAGAAAAATAGAATTTTTTTTACATTACAGTCCTTCCCGGATTTTATGAGAAGGGGTCAATATAAAGTTGAAATATATATCGTTTTAAAACTTGAGGGAGTTTGGAGGTTAATAATTTGATGGGTATATTCCTCGTTGCAAGGCCTGTATAAAAACACGTTTTTTTAAAAAAAAACACGGCTTTTCCCTCAATACATGTTCGGCGTTCTCACTCCCTGCATTCCCACCCAGATTGCTGGACTTCCACAAGTGTGAGAGGGGGACGCATGTGGGTACCTCATTTTTTGGGCTTGTCCTGGGAAAATTACAAAGGCGAAAATTAGTATTTGTTTATTTATTTAATCAGATTTCCCATAATTAAAAGTCAAAAAATAATCCATTAAAGTGGAGAAGTACCTTGAAAAATTGGGGAATGAAATTATGGAAACTAGTGTTATGATTGGTTGGTTTTTGGTTAGGATGTTTGAGTTTGAAACTCTGAACGATATATTTTGAAGTTAGTTGGGATGGATCTGTGGGGGGCTTGATTTGAAGTGATTGTTTAGAGCATTGGCACTGTTGCAGGTGGTGTTCCAATTTTTTTTCCTTTGAGGCAATATCTCCCCCCCCCCCCCCCTTCCAGCTCCGGCACACACACTAAGAAACAAAAAGAATAAAAGTTCCATTTTTTCTTAGGTTTCCTTTTTATAGCTTTCCTTTCCTTCCTTTTTTAATTTTGGCTCCATTCTCTTTTCAAGCAAAAAAAATCAAACTTTGGGGCTGGCTTATTTAAATTTATTTTTAATTTAATATTATAATTTACAGTTTTTTTTCCCTTGAATTTTTATTTATGTTGGCAAAAATTTGTATGTATTTTGACAAAACTCGGGAGCAACCTCCAGAGCAGCAACAAAAGCTTTGGGCACACTTGCGCCCCAAAACATGTTTTGAGCCACCCATAGCGGTTAAGATGGTTCGGCTTTGGGATCCGGTTGGGAACTTATTGTTGGGTTCGGATTTGGGGAATGGGACAAAAGACGAGACGACAAACGATCCCCTTTGGTAACAGAAACCATTGTTGGGTGTTCTGTTCCGATAAATTACCGTGTGTTTAGTTTTTAGGTCTGTTTTTAATGGAGTTCCTATAATAAAAAATAACTTTTTAGGTTAAATTATTAGGAAAACAAACAAAATCGTTTCCTCATTGGAAGCAGAAAAATGCTTCCAGTTAAGTTGGGTGTTGTGGTTTGGAGGTCAGTCATAGCGATCAGAGAGTTTTGTAATGAGAGGAGGGGGTGCACAAAAAAAACTCTTGTGACTTCTTTTGAAAAAAAAAGTGGACTTTTGGGCCGACGCCGACAGCAGCTCAGCCTAAAGTACGCTTGGTGATTTTTTAAAGATTTGGGAAAGAAACGGAAACGCGGATCATCTTTTTTTAAAAAAGCCCTTTCCTTAAATCCCTTTCCTTTTTTAGATGCTGATTATTTATCAAAAACGGTAAGCCCTAACGTGAGACCGTTTTTAATTTACAGTTAATCGGGACATGCATGGGATTAAGTTTGAGGATTCATTTTTAAAACCCTTAATAGTGATTTTTGATTATAGGTTTATATTAAAACTTAATAATCCCCGGTAAAAAAAAAAATTATTTTTACTTGCTAAAAATACGGCAACCATTGGTTTTGGTTGGCGCCTCACTCAGGTTGGTTTAGTGTAGCCTGGGACTGGACCAAACGAAAAACCTGCAACAAAATACGGACAACGAGATGCCAAAAACATGCAGCACTAAGTTTTTCCATGCTCTAATAAACCATTAGCATTAGTTCACGGAGTCATATAATTGCAATTATTGATTCACGCCTTCCTTCTCATTTCTCTTCTTAAAGTTGTTTTCTAGACAGCTTTCGGAGATCTTTATCTGCAGAACCAAGGCTTGGCAGTAGGATCTGGCGAGGGGTCAACTCAGGTCAATTTTTGTTTTCTGACTCTTTAAGGCGGGATTCTTCTTTATTTTTGCAAAGCTGTCCGAGGAAAACATTTTGGAAAAAAAAAAAAGATGTACGTCTTGGGATTTAGGTTTTGAAATTGAGTTTTAAGATATTAAAAGGATTGTGTTAGCGTTCATTTTTCATTTTTTTTTTTTTACTAAAGATCCAGCAACTTGTACAGTGTTTTTTGGCAAGAGAAGGGAAAGGAAGTAAGTTTGGTTTGATGTTTTATTTGTGACCATTCATGATAGATAAAAAATTCATTTACAAATGCCATGTTGGAAACAACAGGGTTTTCTGGCACCGTCACCTTTCATAAATAATAAAAACGATCCAGGAAAAAGAAAATGTTTTTTTTTGTTCGCGGTTAATTAAAACCTTTCACAAACACTGTGCAAAAATCAGCCCTAATTTAAACCATCATGCTTCCATTCCTGAAATCATCAATCTTCTGTTTGTTCGGTCAGGCTCTTTGGAAGACTGGTTTGATTTCTAAGTAATGAGGGAATGGTTGGGAAGACTAATGATGGGGAAACCCCAAAGGAGGGAGTAGGAGCGACTAATTGAGGGGGAACAAGGAGGGAGTAGGAAAAGGGGGGACTAATGAGGGAAAACAAGGGGATGTGGAGTAGGGAAGACTTAATGGAGGAACAAGGGGGAGTCGGGACGGACTATGGGAGGAGTTTATGGGGAGTAAAGTAAGTTTTAATGAAGGAGTAAAGGTTCTGAGGGGAATAAATTACATGAAGGGAAGTAGGGGAAAAGGACTGCTGATTTGAGGGAAACAAAGGGGAGGGAGTTAGGAAGTACTAATTGAGGGAAACAAGGGAGGGGAGTAAGGAAGATAAATGGGGTAACACACAAGGGAGGGAAGGTTAGGGACAAAAAACAGGTTAGAAAGGTAGGGGACAAAATTAATTGGGAGGGACAAGGGAGGGAGTTTAGGAGTAGGGCAAAAGGTTTAGGGGGACACGGGACTAATGAGGGAAACAAAAAGGGAGGAAAGTTAGGGGGGAAGACTATAATAATGAGGGGAACAAAGGAGGGAGTAGGGATGGACCAAATTGAGGGAAACAAGGGGAGGGGGGGAGTAGGATGGACCAATGAGGGAACCAAGGAAGGGGAAAGTAGTGGTAGGACGGGGACTTTAATGAGGGAACAAGGAGGGAAGTAGGACGGACTTTGGGACTTTTAACTCTAATGAAGGGAAACAAAGGAGGGAGTAAGGTGAAAGTAGGAAGGGGATTAAGGGGGAACAAGGGGAAAGGGGTAGGACGGAATTAAAATCTAAGAGGGGGAAACACGGGCGGGAGTTTATAGGGGCCGGACTAATGACGGGGAAAACCAAGGAGGGAGTAACTAGGGGAGTAGGGACGGGACTAATTGAGGGGAGGAAACCAAAGGGAGGAAAGTTTGTAGAAAGTTAAGTAGGACGGGACTAATGAGGGGAAACAAGAGGGAGGAGTAGTAGTAGGACGGGACTACTTCTAAATGGAGGGCACAAAAGGAGGGAGTAGGTCAAGACCATATGACTGGGGAAAAAAAAAAGGAGGGAAGAGGAGGGGGGAACAATGAGGGGCAAAAAAGAGGGGCAAGGCAGAGGTTGGGGAAAGGACTAATGGAGGGGAAAAAAACCAAGGATGGAGGTAAAGTAGGGAGGGGGAAGACTAATTGAGGGAACACAAGGAGGAAAGTACGTGGAGTTAGGAACCGACCAAATTGAGGGAAGAAAAACAAGGAGGGGGAGGTAGTTAAGGACGGGGGGGGACCAATGAGGGAACAAAGGGTCAAAGGAGGGAGTTTAGGACGACTAATTGATGGGAAGAAACAAAGGAGGGAAGAAAAGTAGGGAACGACTTAATGAGGGAAAACAAGGAGGGGAGGTGGGGGAAGGATAAATAAATGAGGGAACAAGGATGGAAATGGAGTAGGACGGACTTAATGAGGGGAACAAGGAGGGAGTAGGACCGACTAAACGGACTTACTAATGGAAGGGAAAACAAGGAGGGGGGAGTTTAGGGGACGGGACCTAAATTCTAATGAGGGGAACAAGGGAGGGAGTAGGAAGACTAATTGAGGGAAACAAGGAGGGGAGTTTAGGGAACGGAACCAAAATGGAGGGAAACAAAGGAGGGAAGTAGGACGGACACCACATGAGGGGAAAACAAGAGGGAATTAGGGATGAACCAATGAGAAAAACAAGGGAGGCGTGGAGTGGGAAAAAAAGGGGAAAAAGCTTAAAATGGGAGGGGAAAAAAAAACAAGGATGGGAGTTAGTAGGGGACAGACTAATGAGGGGAAAACAAGGGAGGGGAAGGGTAGTAGGGAAGGACTAATGAGGGGAACAAGGAGGAGTGGGAGGAAGACCCAAATGAGGGAAGGAGTTTGTTGGTTACACTAATGAGGGAAGAGTAGTGTAATAAGAAGTTAATGAAAGGAGTACCAGTACGTAAAGAGGGTAAAAAGTAATTAATGGAAAGGAGTATAATGAGGGGGATAATGAGGGAAAAAGTAAAGTAGGGTAGGAAGACTTGATTTGAGGAGGGGACAACAGGGAGGGAAGGTAAGTAGGGAAGACTTTAAGGGAGGGGGGAAGGAGTGAAGTAGGGACAACCTAATGACCGGGAACAAAGGGGACGGGAGTAGGGACGACTAATGAGGGAACAAAAACAAGGGAGGGAAAAAAGTAGGGACGACTAATGGAGGGAACACAAGGGGAGGGGAAGGTTCGGGACGACTAATGGAGGGAAAACAAGGGAGGGGGAGTTGGGAAAGACTTTTTTATGAGGGGGAAGGGAACGTAATTGAGGGAACAAGGAAGGAGTTAGGGACGAACCACTAATGAGGGAAACAACAAGGAGGGAGGTAGGGACAAAACTAATGAGGGAACCCAAAGGAGGGGAGGTAGGACGAAACTAATGGAGGGGGGGGAAAAAACAAGGAGGGGAGTTAGGACGACTAATGAGGGAAAAAAAGGAAGGGACGGCGTAAGTTAGGGAGACTTAATGAGGGAACAAGGGGAGGGAGACAGTCGGACAAAACTTAAATGGAGGGGAACAAGGAGGGGGAGTGGTAGGGACGGGAATATAATTGAGGGGAAAAACAAAAGGAGGGAAGAAGTCAGAAGGGTTTAGGACGACTTTTATGAATGGGGAACAAACAAAGGAAGGGGGGAGTTAGAGGGTAGGGACGACTAATGGAGGGGAAAAAACAAGGGAGGGAGTAGTAGGACGACTAAAAAATTGAGGAACAAGGAGGGAAGTAGGGACGACTAATGAGGGGAGGGAAAACAAGGAGGGGGTAGGAGACTAATGAGGGAAAACAAGGAGGAGTGAGAGTAGGACGAACTACTTCTACTAATGGATGGGAAACAACAAGGAGCGGAGGTGGGAAAGACTTATTGGAGGGAGGGTTAGGAAGAAAGGGACTAATGAAGGGAAACAAAGGAAGGGAGTAGACGACTAAATGAAGGGGAACAAAGGAGGGGGAGTAGGACAACTAAATGAGGGAAAACCAAGGAGGTGAAAAAAGTAGGAAGACTAAAATGGAGAGGGAAACAAAGGAGGGGAGGGAGTTAGGAAAAACCTTAATTGGGAGGGGAAAAAAACAAGGAGGTGAAGTAGGGAAGGACTAATAATGAGGGAACCCAAGGGAGGGGGAAGTAGTAACGTAGTAAGGGGAAAAGGGGAAGTTAGGGAAAGGGGGGAAGACTAATGAGGGACAGGAGGGAGTAGGTAGGAAGACTTTAATGAAGGGTAAAAAAACAAAGAGGGAGTAGTAGGAGGACTTAAAATGAGGAACAAGGGGGCGAGTTGGGAAGTAGGTTCGAAGACTAATGGAGGGAACAAAAGGGGAGGGAGTACGGAAACCAAAAAGTTAGGAGAAGGAACTAATGGAGGGAAAACCAAAAGAGGGGGAAGTGGAAGGACTAAGAGGGAACCCAAAGGGAAGGGCGTTAGGAAGGACCTAAATGAGGGGAGTTTTGATTTGGGAGGGAAGGTAGTAATGAAAGGAAGTACTGAGGGGATGATTGATAAGGGATTAATGAGGGAGTAGGGTAGTTAGTTAGGGAAGGGACTGCTGCTGAAAATTAGGGAACCAAAACGGAGGGAGTAGTAGTTCTTGAAAGACTTAAATGAAGGGGGAAACAAAGGAGGGAAGTAGGGACGACAATGACGGGAAACAAGGAGGGGAGTAGTAGGAAAAAAAGACTAATGAGGGAGTTAGGAGGAGTAATGAAAGGAAGTTAGAGTTACTGGAGGGGGGATTACTATTTAATTTGAGGGAAGAAAGTAGGAAGACCTGGATTAGGGGGAACCCAAGGAAGGGAGTAGGAAGACTATAATGAGGGACAAGGAGGGGGGAGTCTAGGAAGATAATGAGGGAAACCAAAAGGGGAGGGAGTAGGTAGTAGGAGGACTAATGAGGGAGGTTATGAGGGGGAGTATTATTTCTTTCAGGGGAGTGAACTGAGGGGGGGATAATAAAAATAATGAGGGAAGTAAGTTTAGAACGGTAGGGAAAGGACTGAAGTGAAGAGGGGAAAGAACTGATTGGGAACAAAGGGAGGAAAGCGTAAGGGGAAGGACTAACTAAATGGAGGGAAAACAAGGAGGGAAGTAGGAAGACTATGAGGGAACAAGGAAGGAGTAGGAAAGGACTAAATGGGCGGGAAACAAGGGGGGAGGTAGGAAAAAGTTAGGAAAGACATGATTAGGGGACAAAAACAAAGGAGGGGAGTAGGAAAGCGGGGGAAGAAGGATAGGGGTAAAAAAGGAGGGGAAGTAATGGAGAGGAAGGGACGAAGAGGGGAAAAAAGGAGGGCAGTGAGGAAGAAAGGGAGAAGACTAATGAGGGAAACAAGGAAGGGAAAGGCAGAGGGTTTAGGACGGACTAAGGAGGGAAAAAAACAAGGGAGGGCAGTTTTTAAGGGGGGGGGACAAACTAATGAGGGGAACCAAGGAGGGAAGGTAGGACGACTAATGAGGGAAACACAAAGGAGTTCTTCCCTGGAGGTAGGACGGGACTAAATTTGGGAAAGGGCAGTAGGGAAAGTAAAAGTAGGAACGGCTTAAAATTGAGGGACAACCAAGGAGGGAGGTAGGACGGGGACTAGACTAAATGAGGGAAAACACAAGGGAGGGAGAGTTAGGGACAAAAACTAAATGAGGGAAAACAAAGGGAGGGGGGAGTGAAGTAGGACGACTTAATGGAGGGAACAAGGGAGAAGGGAAGGTTTAGGGGACGAGACTAATGAGGGAGGGGAAAAACCAAGGATGGGTAGGAAGACTTAATGGATGGGGAACACGGGAGGGAGTTCGTCGGATTAGGAAGGAAGGACTAATGAGGGAACAAGGAGGGCGGGAGTAAAAGTAAGTAGTAGGAAGGACTAAATGATGGGAAAAAAACCATAACAAAGGGAGGGAGTAGGAAGGGACTTATGGAGGGAGGTAGGAACCACTAATTGAGGGAAAAACCAAAGGAGGGAAAGGTAAGGAAAGGGACACTTAAATGAGGGAAAACAAGGAAGGGAGTAGAGGGGGGACTAATGGAGGGGAAAAACCAAGGGGGTGGTGGGGAAAGTTAAGGAAAAGAAAAGTAGGTAGGAAGACTAATGAGGAAACAAACAAGGGAGGGAGTAGTAGAGGGGAAGACTAATTGAGGGGAAACAAAAAGGAGGAGGTAGGGAAGGAACTAATGGAGGGAAACAAAGGGAGGGGAGTAGAGTGGAAGACTTAATGGAGGGAACCAAGGAGGGGAAGTAGGAAGGGGACTAAATGAGGGAAACCAAAAAGGAGGGGAGGAGTTAGCGAAAGGACTAATGAGGGGGGAAACAAGAACAAGGAGGGAGTAGGAAGGACTTACATTGGAGGGAAAACAAAAGGTATGGAGGGAGGGAGTAGGACGGGAGGGGACTTAATGAGGGGAACAGGGGAGGGAGTAGGAGGGTAAGTTAGTAGGACGAGAACTGCCTAATGAGGGGAAACCAAAGGGGAGGGGCAAGAAGCAGTTAGGACGACTTTAAGGACTAAATGAGGGAAACGGGGAAACAAAGGAGGAGTAAGGACCGAACTAATGCGGGAAAAACCAAAGGGAGGGAGTTTAGGGACGGACCTAATGAAGGGAAAAAGGAGGGAAGGGTAGGAGTAAAAGTAGTGGACGAACTCTAATGAGGGAAACCAAAAAAAAAACAACAAACAGGAGGGTAGTTGTAGGACGGGAGGACTAATGAGGGAAACCAAAGGGAGGGAAGAACGAGTAGGACAACTAATGAGGTAACAAGGAGGGAGGTGGAAAGATAATGAGGGAAAAACAAGGAGGGAGAGGTTAGTCGGACGACCTAATGAAGGGAACACAAGGAGGGGAAGGTAGGACGGACTGAACTAATTCACTACTCTAATGAGGGGAAAGGGAAACAAGGGAGGGAGTTAAGAGTTAGGGACGAACTAATGAGGGGAAACAAGGGAGGGAGTTTTAGTAGTTAGTTTAGGACGGGGAACTAATGGAGGGAACAAGGAGGGAAGTAGGGACGGGGGGAACGACTGGACTAATGAGGGGGGAAACAAAGGGAGGGAGGTTAAGTAGGACGGGGACTAATGAGGGAACAGGAGGTGGGGGAAGGGAAGTGAGTTTTAGGGGACGGACTAACTAATGAGGGAAACAAGGGAAACAAGGGGAGGGGAGGAGTAGGACAACCTAATTGACGGGAAAACAAAGGGAGAGGGAGGTATAGGACGGACTAATGGAGGGAAAAACAAGGAGAGAGTTTAGGACGGGACTAAATCTAATAGGGGAAAACCAAGGGAGGAGAGTAGGGAAGACCAATGAGGGAAAAACAAGGAGGGAAAGTAGGACGACCAATTGGAGGAAACAAAGGGAGGGGAATAATAGGGGACGGGGCCAATGAGGTGAAAAACCAAGGGAAGGGAGTAGGAAAGAGTAATGGAGGGAACCCAAGGAGGGGAGGTGGGAAAGAAGAAAAAAAGGACTAATTGAGGGGAGTTATGAGGGAGGTAGTTAATGGAAAGGAAGGAAGTTTAAGTTACGAGGGGGATGGATTATAATGAGGGAGTAGGAGCCTTGATGAGGGAAAGGGGAACAAAGGGACAGGGAGTAAAGTTAGGGAAGATGATTGAAGGGAACAGGAGGGGAGTGAAAGTTAGAAAAAAGAAGAGGAAAAAGGGGGACTATTGAAGGGAACAAGGAGGGCGTTAGGGAAGACTAATTTTTTTTTCCTCCGGGAAAACCCAAAGGGAGGGAGGTGGGAGGAAGAGTTAGGAAGAACTAATGAGGGAAAAACAAGGGAGGGGAAGGTAGGACGGAAACTAATAAAATGGAGGGGTGGGGAACAAGGAGGCAGTAGGACACTAATGGAGCGGGAACAAGGAGGGATTCGGGAGAAGGTGAAAGGTAGGGACGACTAATTGAGGGAAACAAGGAGGGAGTAGGAGACGAAAACTTAATGGAGGGAAAGTAAAAACAGTAATTTTTTTTTTTTTTTGTAGGAACGCTAATAATTGAGGGGGGAACCAAGAGGGGAAGAGTTAGGCCGACCTTAAATAGGGAAACAAAGAAGGGAGGAGTAGTAGAGAGTAGGGACAATAATGAGGGAACAAAAGGAGGGAGTAGGACAAAAAACTTAATGAAGGGGGGGAAAACCCACAGGAGGGAGTTAGGTAGGTTGACGGACTAATGAGGGAAAAAACAAAGGAAGGGGAGTCAGTAGGAAAAAAGGACTAAGGAGGGACAAAACAAAGGGAAGGGAGGTAGGGAAAGACTAATGGACGGGAAAAAAAAAAAAGGGAGGGGAGAGGAGGGAGGGGAACTAATGCGGGAAACAAGGAGGGCGTTAGTTAGGAAGGGGACTAATGAGGGGAACAAGGAGGGGGAAATAAGGTAGGGAAGGACTTTTATGAGGGAAGTAAGTAGTAGGAAACAATATAATGAGGGAACAAGGGAGGGAGTAGGGACGGGACTTAATGAGGGGGAAACCAAGGGAGGGAGTTAGAAGAACTATGAGGGGAACAAAGGCCTTTTTTTGGGAGGGAGTAGGGGGAAGACTAAATGAGGGAAAAACCAAGGAGGGAGTGGAGTAGGGGGAAGGACTAATGGAGGGAAACTCCAAGGAGGGAAGTAGGAAGGACTTTTATTGAGGGGCAAAAAAGTAGGAACATTAAATGAGGGAACAAAGGGGGAGTAGGTGACGGAACTAAAAACTAATGAGGGAACAAAGGGAGGGAGTAGGACGACTAAAATATAATTGAGGGGGGGAAAACAAGGAAGGGAATAAAAAAGTAGGGAACGACTAAAATGAGGGAACCAGGAGGGAGTATAGGAGGAAGACTCTAATGGAGGGAAGAACAAGGAGGGAGTAGAGTTAGGAAAGAACCCTTATGAAGGGACAAGGAGGGCAGGGGGAAAGAATTTAATGAGGGGGGAACAAGGGAGGGGAGTAGGGAAGAACTTAATGGAGGGGACAAAGGAGGGAGTAAGGAAGTAGGGAAAGACTAATGAGGCGAAACAAGGAGGGAGTAGGATGACCAATTGGAGGGAACAAGGAGGGGAGTAGGATTGGACCCAAAAAATGAGGGACAACCCAAGGAGGGAAGTGAGTAGGAAAAGGGGGGGAAAGGACTAATGGAGAGGGAAACCAAAGGGAGGGAAAGTAGGAAGAACTTATGGGAGGGGCAGTAGGAAACCACTAATGAGGGAAAAAAAACAAAGGAGGGAAGTAGGGAACGACTAAATGAGGGAACAAAGGAGGGAGGTAGGGGACGACTCTAATCTAATGGAGGGGAACAAGGAGGGAAAAGTCGGGAAGTACCTTAATGGAGGGGAAACAAGGAGGAGTAGGAAAGGGACTTATGAGGGAACAGGAGGGAGTAAGGAAGGATTATGAGGCGAACAAGGGGAGGGCCGAAGGAGTGGGAAAGGAACTTATGAAGGGAAAACAACAAGGAGGGAGAGGGATGAACAATGCAGGGACAAGGAGGGGGGAGTAAGGAGTCAGTAGGATGACCAAAGGAGGAACAAGGATAGTGGGAGTTTAGCGATTAGGGCATTAGGATGGGACCAATGAGGGAAAACAAGGGAGGGGAGTTTAGGATGCCAATGAGGACAAGGAGGGAGTAGGGGACGAAAACAAGGGAGGGAAGAGTAGGGAAGGACTAATGAGGGAACAAAGGATGGAAAAGTTTAGGGACGGACTAATGAGGGAAACAAGAGGGAGTCAGGACGACTAAGGGGGACTCTTAATGAGGGACAAGGAGGGGAAGTAAGTAGTAGGGTGAAGAACCCTAATGGAGGGGGACGAACAAGGGGGAGTAGGACGACTAATGAGGGAACAAGGAGGGAGTAGGAAGACTAATGAGGGAACAAGGAGGGAGTAGGAAGACTTATGAGGGAACAAGGAGGGAGTAGGACGAACAAGGAGGGAGTAGGAAGACTAATGAGGGAACAAGGAGGGAGTAGAAGACTAATGAGGGAGTTAAGAGGGAGTAATGAAGGAGTAATGAGGGGATAATGAGGGATTAAGGAGGGAGTAGGAAGACTAATGAGGGAGTAATGAGGGAGTAATTAAGGAGTAGGGATCTATTTTGGACACATTCATGTTTTCATTGTGGAAAAAAAAGTTGAACAGAAATGTCAACGTCGTGTTTAGTTTTTCAGCTCGGTGTTTGCACTGCTCCTCATTGCAGCTTCGTTACCACTTTTAATTAAGAGTTCCTCGGGTTTGATTCAGTCGTAAAAAGCTGCATGAATTTAAATGGAACTGTTTGCAGTATATTGATTATGGGTTTATTTCCTTTCTCCCATAAAGTTCAGTTATTGCTTAACTCGCTTATGGGCTTCACATGATCCTCAGGACTAGAGGTTGGTTAGAGGTTAGGATTTACAAACTGTGGTTGGTTTGAGGTTTGGGATGATCAGCTGTGGTCCAGAATATCATGTAATGTTGATTGTGTGTCATTATAAAAGGAAAACGTCACGTGGTTGCAGTGGAAAAATGATAATAATGCCCTACAGTGCAGGAGTTCATAGGATCTATATCGTATTAAAGGTTTGATATGGTCCAATCCTAGTCATAATAACTTTATTGACTATATTATTTAATCATTTACAGTCCAGGGTGATAAAGTACAGTACTGACTGTTAATCTGTACCTCATACTTATTACGTCCTGTAAGAATAATAGGAAAACACTCCAGAACATGACGTTTGAGTACGTTGTAATGGGCACTAAGCCTGCATTTATAGGACCATTTGCAGTTTTATAGGACAGCAATGACATTGATGAAGAAGGCTCAAAGGTGACACCTCGTTTGATGTTCGAGGGTGTTAGATTCCCTCGAATTCTGGAGCGTCTGTAGTTCTGAGTGAACAGCAAGAGGAAGGAAGGAAGGAAGGAAGGAATGTGTCAATTATACCGATATGGGATAAAGGTCATAAAGCACGGCGTTTCACGGCAGATCGACGTCCAGCGCTGACTTCATCCTGATACTGAGCGCAGGAGACACTGCGTGTTCTGTTCCTCTGGCCTTTAATCTTCCTTCTATCAGTTCAGTGTAATCAAAGCATTTAGGAATTTAGTCAGGGATGTGGGAATTACATATACAACACAGGATTGGACAGGACAGGATGCAGGACAAAAAGTCTGTAGAGATTCCGTGGAAGTTTCTTCAAATAAAAAAAATGCATTAGAATGTAAATTGTTTGTCGCATCTTTATCCTTGGGAGCAGTAGATTTAAAAAGAGGGATATTATGTTTTTTTGAAAATAAGAACAGAATTGTAATAAAAGTAGGGGTGTATGAATAGACTTTGCTCGCAGTGTGTTCAGGATCCGAAAACTAAGAAAAAGAAAAGAAAAAACTCTAGTCTCCTGCAATTACAAGAAATGACTAGACAGAGGTTCTATAGTAGCTTCACCGTATCGTAGATAACTTTTTTCCTTTTTAATTTCTGATGAGTAACAATTCAAAGTAGTTTTCTTCTATAAAAATCTAAACAAAAAGAATATGGTTTTGTTTGTCAGTTGCTATTTTAATTTAGTGCTTGTTTTTGTACTTTATTTCTTTTTCTTAATAAATTATTTATTTTTGTGCTGGAATTCGCATTCGTCTGCTCATGCCATAACAGAATATTTGGTGAGCTGCACTAAAAAGAAATCAGTATGCTCCCTTTACGATGGGGACACATCCCGACAAATGCATCGTAAGTTAAATTTATCGTAAATCGATCGAAAGCGCTAAAACACGACACTACAGTTCCCAGCATTCATCACTCCCGCCACGTGACTCATTTACGTATCGCTGTGAAGGCTGATGGTGGCTATTGTAGTGCGTAACGTACGTTCCACAGGTTTAGCACAGCTACAGTTACAGAAAGTCATTAACATAAAGCTTATTTTGTAGTAACGTATTGAATATCTCATGTCATTTCTTGAATAGTGTATTGAAAGTGAAAAACAAAAAACAGTTATTGAGTGACCACGGCTTTTCCACACTACATTCCCCAGCATTCATCACTCCCTACATCGTAGATTCAGAGTGCGGGAGGGGCAAAATATTTCACTGATGGGGCTCTTGGAGAAAGGGATATTTAAAAAAAAAAAAGGAAAAGGGGGTGGGGAAAGATAGATAGAATATTACATAAATAAATCCTTACACTAAAGAAAAAAGTTAAGCAAAAAGATTCCCGTAACTTTTTCCCTGTGTAATTGCCTGTTTCACATAAAAAAAAAAAAAAAAAATCAAATAACGTCTTCAAAGATTTATATAGTAATATCATTGTAGTCTAGAATGTAAATACATTTTTTGCATCTTGGGATGTGCGTAATGCAAATCGCCTGTTCCACACTCCAATCCAGAAATGTGTGAAAATATAGAACGTTTTCGGCATGAATGATACTGGGAACACTGCGTTTTTGCAGCCTCTGCAGGAACAAACTGAAACATTTCTACAACATTTCTACAAATTCCATGTATAAACTGCCGTGTGCAAAAGTATCAGGCACCCCTTTCGTGACTGCCTAGGGTTTCCTGTAAGGATCCAGAATTTAATTGACCTTGTTAAAGGTGCATTATGTGCAGAAGCGTATCCTTTTTAATAAATCAGCACAGAGTTTTATTTCATCAGGGTTGCCAAAACCTTTACATAAGAAGAAATAAAGATGACCGGAGGCATAAAAAAAAACTTGTTCCTAAATCTGGCTCTGCTGTGTCTGAAGGTAATACTGATGTGTATGGTAGCAACATGTTAGTTGCAGGAAACATTCTGTGGCATGCATTGCTGTGTGTGTGTGTGTGTGTGTGTGTGTGTGTGTGTGTGTGTGTGTGTGTGTGTGTGTGTGTGTGTGTGTGTGTGTGTGTGTGTGTGTGTGTGTGTGTGTGTGTGTGTGAGAGAGAGAGAGACACATGTCCTTTAATTAATCCTGAGTGACACTTTAAACCTCGCTCCATCAAAGCCGTTCACTCTGATGCCAATTATTGTGATGATGCCGTAGGCTACAGAATGGCAATGTTTTTGGTGGAAACGGAGACATTTCTACATGACATGGCACAACAGCGGTTTGCCAGCACATCTCTGCCATGACTCGGGTTCAAGCTTCCGCTCAGAACCCCCGTTACTGGCCCAGACCAGGGTCAAAATAAGGGAGTAAAATAAAAATAAAAATCTATGTACCCCTTCCTAGAGATGCTGCTTCTTCAGATCGAGACATGCCAGTTCAGGTGGTTTGGGCATCTTTGGTCGGCTCCTGCTCGACCTTTTCCGGGTGCAACCCTCACAACAGAGTTCCAAGGGGAAAAGAAGAATTAATACTGTAGATGTAATATAGTTTTATATAGTATGTTATGTATTTAGTGATAAGAAGCACTCGGTAAAAGTGTTTAAGCAGTTATCGATCAGAGCTCCAGGTTTCATACAGTTTTGGTTTATAATGTGATAATAGTACGTTATTTTATAATATAGATCACAGGACGTTTTTTATTGTCGGTCGTTATCAGGCTATGTTTTTGTTAGAAGTAGAAACTTGCTCTTCTGCCACCCAAAATAACAAAAGCTGGTCTGTCATCATCAAACCATCATATGCACTCTTTCATTAGAAAAAAGTCTCAAGCTTTGACTCTGAGGGCATAATCATTCTTTAATTGTAATCGCGGTAAAATGTTCAATTAATCGTGATATAGATTTGAGGCTAATCATAGTATCAAATTATTAAAATATAGCGTAGTAATTCAGAACGTCTCGGAGCCTGTAAGGGGTCGCTGGAGGGAACGTGGGAGGTATTGCGTGTTTATTGTGGGTCCCTTCTTTTTGGGACTGTGGTAGCCTAGCGGTTAAGGTACTGGACTCTGGACCAGAAGGTCCAGGGTTCAAATCCCACCTCTGCCACTGTTGGGCCCTTGAGCAAGTTGCTTGGATTGTAAGGTTGTACCAGTTGTAAGTCGCTCTGGATAAGGGCGTCTGCTAATTGCTGAAAATGTATATAAAGTACATGAACACAAGTACGACGTACAGTACAGATGTTTTGGAGAGAGATGAGGATGAGGGTGCAGATACAGGACTGGTCCTTTAATGCCGATACACATCTCAGTCTCACCATTGTAAGAGCGAGACAGAGAGGGAGAGAATAACGACTGAGATCCAGTTCCTGCCATTCATCTCCATTCCCGTGGGCTCGTCAGAGGGTGAGAATAAACGACTAGAGCTTTCACTCTAAAGAAAAGAGGAGAGCAGAAGGAGGAGGACACAGCTGGACCTTCTGAGCCAGACCGGTGGAGAAAGGCTGGTTGATTCAGAACAGTACTTCTTATTCAGCCATCTCCAGGAGGAACAGGCGGGTCCGGTTTAAGCAGCTGCAACATAGAACCAGAATGATTTCTCTCTCTCCATGCGGAGATCGGAAAATCGGGGAACTGATTGTTAAAGGATTTGTTTAACGACCTCCACCAACAAGACGTTTTTATGGTTTACTGAAATACAGCTCTATAAATCTATATCTGTTTAACGCAGGCTTTGTTTGCTGCTTTTATATTTTGCCGTGTTTGCCCTTCGATCCCATTAAGAAGGACAGATTACAGGTGCAAAGTTTTGGCTACCTGTTCATGCGATAGTGTTTTGTTAATAGGCTCTCAGAGCTTAAAGGTTCATTGTTTGCATACTTTTTCATGTATATTTACGAGATTCTATGGCAAAAATATTATATGACATTATTTATAGACGTCACTTTTTACACAATATTTATCAAGATACATATTAACGCAGATAAAATGCACCAGTAGCGACAGATTTTAATTTCCCTTCTCTTAATGTGTTTTGATTTAATGAGATTTCTCTGTGTCTTTTTCACATCGTCAACTTAATAAAACAAAAAGTCGAGTGAGGATCAGTGCAGGAAGCTTTTTATAGTTTGGTTCTGTGATCATGAACAGATTAGAAAGCACTTTGATAAATAATCAAACGGTTCCATTCAGTCCCTGTGAGCTTTATCACCATCATTCTCCTCCTTTCAGTTCTATTCCACCAGATCTTTGCTTTAATATCCATGTTTTTAGAGGCAGCCTGTTGCTCGTCCTGTAAGCTCTTATGAGCTGTTCTGCTTGACGACCGAGCTCTGATTGGTCAGCCTGATTTTAATGCAGAAATTAGAACAGGCTTCGATTAAACATTTTTCGCAGCAGCATGGTCCGGCGTCAATATACTGTACACATGTTCTTTATTTCTTGTGTGTGAAAAGGCCTTGAGACTAATCCATATTAACTACAACCAACAACTAATCCAAATTACAACCATTCTCTCTCTCTCTCTCACTCACTCACACATAAAACTCTCTTTATTGGGATCAAAGGTGTAGATTCTGATCCTGTGATAAAATGAAGAATGAATGTTTGTTTTAAGGTTCATACCGGAATTTAGTTTTTAATAGTGTTGCGTTTGGACTAGTGGTCCAAAAGTTTTGGACACGACCCTACCTACACCGTTTAGGAGGCCCGTTTAGGTGTCGTCGTTGACCGATGAATACATTTTCTTTATCTGGCTGAAAATTAGGCTGAGGATTCATGATGCAGTCTTGTGCAAAGGTTTTGTACAGGGTGCAAATGTAAACATGACCTGTGTCTGCAGATAAGCTTTTACCCCCTGCAAAAGTTCTGCCCACTCCGTACAGATCATCCATGCGTGTTTCACTGCAACGTTTCATATTTATTTTATTTAATAATGATTTATTTGACGTGCAGAAGTGACGGTGAAAATCATGTGCTTTTCATACAAAACGATGAGTAGATTTTTGTATCTAAAAATATCTGTTGTCATGAAAAGACTTAATTGGCTAACAGAAGTTGCGGTTGAGGTATAAATAGACTCACTTCCTGCCGAAATGGAACACACTGGTGCTAAATGGAGATGCCATATCTCCTTCAGAATCTGATAAACATCTCGACATCTCAGCTAATGAAACACAGGGTGCTACAGAGTAACATTTACCTCCAGGACAGATTAAATTTTTCAAGGAACTATCACACATTTATTATAAGCAATAAAAGTGTTAACGAGGTCTGTGCTCCAGAATTTCCCATATATATACTGACTCATTGACAAGAAATAATGCACAATAGCAGGATGGATCTTTCTATGTGTAAATGTAATGATGATATATTTAAGTGATTACAATATTAGAGAAAGGATAAGTTTATTATAAGGATAAAACTGCAATTGATATGAAACGTGGCACTAGTTACCCTGTTAGGCCGCCTCTAGCCTGGATACAAGATGAGTTACGGTTGAATGTTTAGGCAGATGTTACAGCTGGGCCTGTGGATCCTGCACACTCGTAGCTCGTCCTATAAATGCGTAAATGCAATAAATCTGGCAACCAGGATATTAGTGGGAAACCATTGCTGCTGAAAAATGCCAGTTCTAAGCCCTGCCATGAGATATAACACATGTGGCTGCAGGATATATACGGCTGCACATCTGGCTGATTTGTTCGTATTCCTCGTATCACTAGTAGAGGTGACCTGCTGTCGTATGTGATGGCTCTCCGGATCATCACACCAGCAGTTGGGCAGGATTGAAATGCTCACCACGAGACCTCCATATAGAACCTGGATTTGTCACTAAAAAAGATAAGATTCCAGTCCGTAGCAGTCCACTTTTCTCGTTCACGACACCACTGCTAATTAAGGCAGGACACATAATGGACGCCATGACAACAAAGCACCTGTAGATGGTCCGGGCAGAGACAGGGTTGTGTAGTGAAGGTGCCCCTGTGTCTGGGTGGTGGATAACCAAACTGTAGGAGCTGCTTGTGCTTGTCAGTGGATCAAACGATCCTCTCTACTGGGGGTCTGTCTCACCGTCCGGAGCCGGTTCACCGTATGTGTGTGCGCCCCCATAAAACCACTGATCCCAACACCTCCTAACACCTAGGTCAGAACGGCCCAAATGAACATCCTGCTTCTCTCAGTCCAATGATGCTCTCACTCTCAAAGTCTGTCAACTGGACAAAATGTCTTCTCTCACCAAGAGGTACACTAGCCAAAAGTAGCCTCTCGGAGCTTTTTAGAAGGGAAGCACTTTTATACCCTCTTGTGGCTACTAAACAGACCACACCTGTAATCATTTACATATCTGTGTATCAGAACGGCATGATGAGTTTTGCAGCAATCCCACATTTCTGTCTAGGTGTGTTATTTGTTCTATTACCAAATAATTTCCCGTTCCTATATAAAGGATAGTTTGAGTAATTTTATATTCCAGTTCCTGTACTTCTTCTTGCACAAGTTTCTGCATGACTTTATTTTGATGGTCATTACTGCTTTTGACTTCTCTGTAAATGGCACAGATTTCTCCTGTGTGTGTGTGTGTGTGTGTGTGTGTGTGTGTGACTCAATCTTTCTTAATCTTCTGTCACATGATGAAGTTCCTCCAAGTCATTTTCTTTTTTTTTTTTTATGTAGTAAATGTTCTAGAAAAGTGTGTTCTTTATTTAGCATCAGTTCTATTTATATAACTAACTGTATCTTAATATCACATTTATGGTTTAAAATAGAATTTTGTATGAAATCGAACAGTTTGAATTTGTTTGACTGATAAACTCAAACTTTGTGAACTTTGGTTAATAAGTTTTAGGATTGTACATGGATGTGTCCCAGTTAAAAAGCTGATCATTAATTCATCTTATACAAAATACTAATTAACGTTTTAATAAGCTAGTAACAATACTTTAGTACAGGAACAATAATCATTAAAATAATGATAAAAAAATGGATTTACAATTTATGTAACTGCATTTTAATTTCTCTCTCTTTTAGACTTTCTTACATTATACAGATCCACATAAGACGTAAACCTAATATTTAAAGAATATCCAAAATGTTAATTAAAGACATAAGGAGCTTAAAATGTATAATAACTCATATTATAAATGGCCACTTCTTAAATTAGTTATCCAAATAAGCAATTAATAATTTAAAAAAAAAATCATTTAGAGACCATGATTTGTAATAATAACATACGTTTGTGGAGAAATATTAAATTGATTTTAAAAAATATTTTTGGACTCATTTAAGTACCGTATATTAATAAGAAGTATTTAAAATAAGTTTAATAATAATAACATCCATCTCTAAAACTGTAGCTTTATATTAATGTTAAATTGTACATATAGAAATAAATACAGTTGAATTATATAATTAAAATCTCACACACACACACTGTGTGCACACTGTGTATACACACACACACACACACACACACACACACACACACACACACACACACACTCTCTCTTTCTCAGAGTCATGGTTTCATTCTGTATTGTCACAGCTGTGCTTGAGGGTCTGGTAGACGTGTTGTTCTGTACCATTCACCCCAGGATAGTGGTGTACACACACACACACACACACACACACACACACACACACACACACGTGGGTTCCTCTTACTGCTATCATCTTGACTTTATTCAAAATTCCAAATGTGAACAATGATGGTTTTGTTCCGTATCACAATCTCAAAACAGAACTTCTTGTTTGTCTTTTAAACCAAATAAAATAAAGTTTACTGAAGCACTCATTCCTTCTTCTTACAGTACCCGAGTATTATTATTTAATTCTAAAATTATCAATAAATATTAAATACCTAATTACACATCAAAGCCTTTTACATATGTTAATGAGAATTAGTGCAGTTTTACTTTTTACCGAAAGGTGGCGCACCGTCATTGACACATCGTGCCATTTAACCAGCAGATAAATTAATAGGTAATTGTATTTTATGACTTTAAAAATGCCTTCTTAAATTCTTAATAACGTTAACCTTTAATGTTTTTAAAAAGCTGAAGCTATTATAAGAAACTATTCAAGAAAATGATCACAACATTAAATGCCTAAAATGATCCAGTTTCATGCTTCTGTAAATGTTTTTAATGCGCAAACATAAATCAAAAACATGCATGACTAAATGTTTCCACCTCCTTTGTGTCTCTAATTACAGTTTAATGTCCGCCTTACATTCTGTGAAACACCACGTTGACCGGACGTTACCGTAGTCATGTAGTAGTTTAGATTGTTTGCACGTAGAGTTCTATTTTAAACATTAACATTCATTAAAACTCAATATGATAATGTTTAGCACTGTACTGTATAATACAGTAATTCTTATCTTTGAACCTTTTATAAAACCTGGAACACAAAACAAAAACGAGAGTGGAACATGCCATCGTGTTTTCTGCCTTAAAGACTGCAATTCTCTTTTCTGTCAGCAGGTGTCACTCATGGTGGTTTTCTGTGTGAATTAGATGTGCGTAAGACATTTTTATTTAGTGTTATAATTCTTAAGATCTCGGACGTTAAAGCGAACGGACTTTGATGTGGTATCTTTCTTTAAGTGTATCATGACTTAAAATAATATTATATACTAATATTTTATAAAATAAAAGTATAGGGAAAAGAAGACAAAGATGATAGTTAGGCAGTTTAAGTTGATGAACTAATTCAATTTGGATTATTTAGTGTTAAAATGTGCAAATATTTTGAGCTAACCTGAAGTTAAGTCACTTTCCAGTTTTATTTAAGGAAGTCCGTAACATTTTAATTGTGTTCTAACATTAAAGCATAGAGTACGCTCTCTGGTAGGCCACCTGTGGTCAGATGTGGTACTGCATCAGTGTGAATAAAAGGTTAATTTGTGGTTTGCATAAGGAAAATTGGAGTTTTGGATGGAGTAGGAAGAAATGAGGCAGTGAAAGAGAACAGAAACAGAGCAGCAGTTTCCTCTGTCAGGAAAGAAAAAGCTCTTTCTGTCTTTGTTTCTGACTCGTTTTTTTTTTTTCACGCTGCATTTTGGATGGCTGGCTGCAGTATTTCTTTGCTTTCCACTCCGGCTCTTTCTCTTTCATTCAGAATCTGTCTGTCCACGGCCCTCTTGCCCTGAGTTGTTCTGGTGCTTAGTGAGGCCCTCAGTTGGCATAGCAAGGGCGCACAAGTGCCAAGGCATTTTTTTTTGTCCTTCCTTCTCTTTCTGTGTATTTACTGTCATTTGTCTTACCTCCTGCGTTCTCTCTCGCTCTCTCGCTCTCTCACTGTTTCCACCTCTAATGTTAAACTTTTTCACTTGTTTCACCCTTCTTTGTGTGTCCGTGCACGTGTGTGTGTGTGGGGGGGGGGGGGGGGCACAGCGTAATTCATGACCTAACTGACCAGTCAAACGTGGCCCAAACAGCAAACAATAAGTCGATACACTGCACACTCTTTGTTCTACTGTAAGGGGGGCTTTTACTTTGTCACAGCTCTCACTTTAGACTCTCAGACTTCATCATTTGATCACACTTCAGATCCTAAACCCGACATTAAGGTTAAATAAGGTGGAGTTTGGTGTGTTCTCCAGTTGTGCACGTGGTTTTTGTGCATTCCCCCACACACACACACTGGGTAAATGAGCGATGCCCTTAAAGGATTGGCGCCCTCTGCTGGTTGTATGCACACCCTGCACACAGAGAGAGAGAGAAGATCCTACAGAAGATCTAAAGTGTGAAATATTTAATCTGTGAGTAGATTTGAGACGCAGCCAGAATACAAACTGCAGTTCCACCTTTTGCTACTTTGTGACGCCCTTTATTAAAATGTTAGGAAGAGCAAGGGTAGGTCCATACCCTAGTGCTCATTCTGACCCCAAAACCCTTGTCTTCAGAATCCTGCTCTCGGCCCCAAACGCTGATCCTTACTACCCTGCTCTTGACCCTGATCTTTAGGACCCTCCTCCAGACCAGAAATCTGGAGCAGTATCCCCAGGACCCCAGTCATGGCATTTACAGAATATGTTTTATTTTTCCTCGATTATTGTATGTTTGAATAGAGGGTCTTTTGTTTTTTGTATTTCTTTCATGTTTATCTTCCTCACTTTATTTAATTATTCTTAAATTTTTTGTTTACTTTTGTTTGCTATCTTTTTCTTCCTTTTATATAATCACATCGTCTTGCTTGCTTTCTTTCTTTCTTAAGTTCATCCTTCTTTCTTTTTCTCATATCTTTTTGTCTGTTCTCTTCTCAATTTCAAACTATCCTTTTTTATATAATCACATTGTTTATTCTTTCTTTCTTTTCTGTCTTTCTTTCTGTCTTTCTGTCTTTCTTTCTTTTCTGTCTTTCTGTCTGTCTGTCTGTCTGTCTGCTCCAGACCCAAACTCCAATTATTTGGTCCTCAGAAGTCTGTTCCCAACACTCACTCTGAATTTTAGTCCTAATGACCTTGCTCTTGACTCCAAACGCTGACCTTTACTGCTCTTGGCCCAGTCCCTAAATCCCAGCCCATGGTCCCCTTACCCTACTCCTGACATTGATCTAGATCCCTGGTTCTCTGGACATCAGACTGTAGTTTCTGGTGCTCAAACCTTGATTATCATATCCCTTCTTTTCTGACCTTGATACAAACCCTGGTCCTAAGGAACCTTCTCGGGCCCATTCCCCTGAGTCCCGAGCCTCCATGCTCCTCAAAGCCCTGCTCCCAGCATGGACTCTGAACCCTAGTCCTCATAAGCTTGCTCTCGGCCCCAAATGCTGATCCTTTCACTGTTCTCAGGACACCAAGCCATCCATATTTTCTGGTCCTCAGGATTCTGTTCCTGACTTTAACCCCAAACCCTGATTCCCACTACCCTGGTTCTTAAGACATATCTTCCAAACCTAGTCCTTAACCTTGTCTCCTGACCTGATAGTTCTAAATTTTCCCATCCAACTTCCCATTCAGTTTTTGTTCCCCTCTCAGTTTTGTCTCACATCTTCAGGGCTGTGGGGTCTCATCCTACCCACTGCGCTTAGTCGCTAAATCCTACAAATCCCACAAACACTTTCAGACGTCATTGGCAGAGGAGAGATCACCCCACACACAGATCAGCGGCGCTCCTCGTGGTCCGGACCTGTGTTGTGCCAACAGGAGTGTATGATGGCAACATCGGATTCATGTTTTGAGTTATGTTTTATGTTTATGTTCCGTACCTTGTAGCGAGCGTGTGCATGTGTGTGTGCGCGCATGTGTGTCTGTGTGTGTGCGCGCAGAGTATGTGATGGCTCTGTAATATCATAAATACCTCTTAACCTTTGCTCGCTTGGCCAAGAGCACCGTGCTTAGGAGAGCATTACGGCTGGAAAAACACCAACTCGCTCGGTCAGCAAGAACACACACACACACACAGGTCCTAACCAGATTAATGGGCGTTACCTACAGGAATTGGGAGTTGTCTGCCCCTTTTCCTCCATCAAAACGCTTGTTATCTGTTCGTGAAGATAAAATAATGATATATTTGTGTGTGTGTGTGTGTGTGTGTGTGTGTGTGTGTAAAACCTCGTGCCCTGCTGTGTTACAGATGTATGGGCGCTACACCACGGGATCTGGGTGTTGTACGCCAAAGAAGAAGCGGCTCGTCTGAGAGAGGAAAGCGGCCTACAGACGCCTGGTGACGGAGCGAAGCCGATCACTCGACCTCCCTCGAGTACGAGAAGAGCCGCTGCTCCAAGTGCAGAAGTACGGTTAAAAACACGACCTCTGTTCTCAATCCAGAAGGTTTTCACTACCTCCCTAGACAATTCATATACAGTGGGGCAAAAAAGTATTTAGTCAGCCACTGATTGTGCAAGTTTCCTCCTAACAAAAATGAGAAAAAAATCCAGGGAAATTACATTGTAGAATTTTTTAAAGGAATTTCATTGTAAAATCATGGTGGAAAATGCAAGTATTTGGCAACCCACAAAACAAGCAAGCACAAGATTTTCTGGCTCTCTGTAACTTCTTTTTTTAAGAAATCTCTTCTGTCCTCCACTCGTTACCTGTTATTAATGGCACCCTGTTTGACCCACGTTATCTGTAATAAGTAGACACCTGTTCACAGCCTCAAACGTCAGACTCCAAACTCAACCATGGCCAAAGACCAAAGAGCTTTGTCAAAGGGACACCAGGAAGAAAATTGTAAAACCTGCACCAGGCTGGAAGAGTGAATCTACAATAGGCAATGCAGGTTGGGTTGTGAATAAATCAAAAACTGTTAGGGAGCACAACTGTAAGAAAATGGAAGACATACCACAGGACCATTGATAATCTTCTTTGATTGTGGGCTCCACGCAAGGATCTCATCCCATGGGGTCAAAATGATCATTGAGACGGTGAGCAAAATCCCAAACTACAACGGAGGGACCTGATGAATGACCTGCAGAGAGCTGGGACCAAAAGTAACAAAGGCTACCCATCTGTTAACACACTACGCCGAGAGGGATTCAGGGGTTCCTGCCAAGTGCCAGGCGTGTCCCCCCCTTGCTTAGCCCAGTACATGTCCAGGCCCATCTGAAAGTTTGCCCAGAGGAGCATATGGATGATCCAGACAGAAGAGGATTGGGAAGAGAGAATATCATGTGGTCTCAGGATGAAAACCAAAATAAAACTTTGGTTGGTAAAAAAAAAAAAAAAAACTCAACTGGTTGTGTTTTGAGGGGAAGAAAAGAATGCTGAGTTTTTGCATCCCAAGATCACCATACCTACTGTGATGAAGCCATGGGAGTGGAAGAACATCATGCTTTGGGGCGGTTTTTTTTTTTTCTGCAGAGAGGGGGACCAGAACGACTTGATCCTCGTGTTAAAGGGAAGAAAGAATGAACGTGGACCATGTATCGTGAGATGTTTAAGCCAAAACCCTCCTCCTTCCATCATTGAGAAGATTGAAGATGGAACGTGGCTGGGTCTTCTGCATGAACAATGATCCCAAATGCACGCGTTCGGGCACGCAAAGGAGTGGCTCCCATAAAAAGCAATTTCAAGGGTCCTGGAAGTGGCCTAGCCAGTATCCAGACCTCAAACCCCATAGAAATTTTGTGGAGGGGGAGTTGAAAGTCCGTGGTGACCCAGCGACCAGCCCAAAAAAAAACAATCACTGCTTCTAGAGGGAGATCTGCATGGAGGAATGGGCCAAAATACCAGCTACAGTGTGTGCCAACCTGGTGAAGACTTACAGGAAACGTTTGACCTCTGGTCCATTGCCCAACAAAAAAGGTTATGTTTTACAAAAAGTTATTGAAGTTGAACTTTTGTTTATTGACCAAAATACTTATTTTCCCACACCCTTAATTTGCAATTAATTCTTTTTTTTAAAAATCCTACAATGTGATTTCGCCTGGGACTTTTTTTTCTCATTTTGTGTCTCTCATAATTGAAGTGTGTACTAAGATGAAAATTACAGACCTGTCTCAATCTTTCTAAGTAGGATAACTTGCTCAATCAGTGGCTGACCTAAAATACTTTTTTTTGTCCCACTGTAAACATTGTTCTAGAGGACATCTAGGGTTATCAAATCATGGGGCTGTATGCCAAATTATTAAGTGATCACATCCCTACAGCACAACACCTCACTAAAAATGTCACCATCACCAAGGGTTTTTAGGTGTAGGCTGTATCCCAATTCAGCGATACACACATCTATATATAGGACTAGAATCAGAAAGTGCGCTGAAATACGGGCTGTGTCTCAATCCTGTTAGTGCTACTGCAAAGTAATCATACAGTAAGTTTAGTGCTCTGAAACATGGATTGTGTTACAATTCAGACGTTCTCCCTCGATGTTCCCTAGCTGTAATTTGTTTACCAGTTATGGTTACTCAAATTCGCTCGGTTTGTGGACGCTGTAACTTCCAAGTATTTGCTTCCCTCTTGTGGTGAAACGTAGTCATCACAACAGTCAAAAGTTTCTCTGTTAACATAAAATAATTAGAATTTATAAAATAGAATTAATGTGTCTGCTTATAAAATGGTACCAGCAGTTGACTAACTCGAGTTTTGTTGTTGTTGTTGTTGTTGTTATAATAATAATAATAATAATAATAATAATAATAATAATAATAATAATAATATGATAAATAATTACACTACGCTGTTTTCTGATCCGTATTATGTGATAGATGTGTAACGTTGGTGTTTCGCCACAAGAGGGCAGAAGTGCTATGTAGTATTCGAGAGGATCGAGGGGATCGAGTCTTCCGTCTTTGTTTTTCATTTTTGTCTTTCTTTAATGTTTCTCTTCTTTTTTTCATTCTTTCGTTTTATTTTTCTTGCTTTGTTACAGAGAATACGTTTTATTTTTCACTTATTATGTATTTCATAGTGCTTTTTGTTTTCTTTTTCCGTCATGGTTATCTCCCTCATTTTATTTTGTGGATTTTTTTTCCCATTATTCATTATTTAATTTGTTTGCTTTCGTTTGGTCATCCTTGTTCGTTTTCAGTTCTCAACCTCTATCTTTCCTTTTGTTCTCCTTATATAATCAC
>JAJAGP010000520.1:365168-378749 GCA_025084515.1 Ancistrus triradiatus
TGTTAATCACTCCCAAACTTCAGCATTCAGATGGATTTGTCACACTCTGAGTCTCTAGAGTACCATCACCCTAGATTGGTCTCTCTCTAACTGTGTGTCTGTGTGTGCGCGTCTGTTTTGATGTTCTATCTGTACAGCTCAGAAGTGGATGTATGGAGGGTTGGACAGTAATGTGGTGCTGCAGTATCTGGCCTGGATCACTTACCCTGTAGTTTTGATCAGTTTCTCAGCAGGATTCACTCACATAGTAGCACCGCAAGCAGCTGGTACGACACAGCAGGGATTAACACAAGTTTATTGATCATTTTTGAAAGTTTTAATAAAAAATGTTCTTTTGTTTGAAATGATATAGCATACATATTAGCTGCAGATCATTTTAAACATGTTAAACTAAAATATTGTGCTAAAGTTGCTGTACATTTGATATTTAAATACTGTAAATAGCAATTAACTGATTATTACTCCTGTCAAAGCTGACAGAAATACAAACCTGGGTAGCTTTTATAAAGACTTTATTTGCCAGAAATTGTTTATAATGATGAATATTATGAGATTATATGTGTATATTACTGAATAACTGATAATATAATTAAAAATGAAAGGGTTTAATTCTCTCTCTCTCTCAGGTTCTGGTATCCCAGAGATGAAGACTATATTAAGAGGTGTTGTGTTAAAGGAATATCTCACTCTAAAAACCTTTGTAGCCAAAGTTATTGGTCTCACCTGTGCACTGGGGAGCGGGATGCCACTCGGGAAAGAGGTACACACACACACACACACACACACACACACACACACACACACACTCTGAGAGCTTTACCTGTACATAACAGTAATAACATACCACTAACACTACATAACTTAATATAGTGTAAAAACTGTTTTGTTCTCTCTCTCTGTGTGTGTGTGTGTGTGTGTGTGTGTGTGTGTGTGTGTGTGTGTGTGTTTTACCACCAGGGTCCATTTGTTCACATTGCGAGTTTGTGTGGGGCGCTGCTCTGTAAGTTCATGTCGCTCTTTGGAGGAATTTATGAGGTAATTGCGAAATATAAATCTACTTCACGCTTCTCCTAAGTAAATATAATATTTGTATGTAGTAATTTATTTATTTATTATTATTATTTTTTAAAATAAATAAAAAAAAATTAAATAAAACTTACAAAGTAAATATCACTTGCTGGATGGGACTATAAATAATAATTATAAAAATTGTAATTTACATTTAATTAAATGTACAGTTTTACATAATTACAATAATTACAATAACATTAAAAAAACAATGCACACTAATTCAGAAAAAATTAACCCCAACACTTTATTAATTAATAAATAATATTTTATTTTCTACACAATGACAAAATATTACAAAATGCGTGTGCTAATTTTAAAATAAATGTAGTTGTTTACAAAAATGACACAAATATGTAAGATATAAAAACATTAAAAAAAGCAAACATAAGCACACAAAAACGCCAATGTATTTATTTATATAAAAAAATTTAAGTATATTAAATACATAACTATTAAGGCAGATGATGTTTAGAATAGTAAGTTTAATGAATGTTTTAATTATTTCATTTTCATACATGCTTCAAATAAGACGTGAAATGGTAAATATAATGGTGTGAATAGCTAAATGTTATATTTGTATTTGTTTGAAAACACTTTTGTGTGTGATGTTTGTTTGCTGTGTTTTTTTTCCCCTCACTGCTCACTAAGGATCCTAACCTGATCGGTATTAAGGTAAGAGGTTGAAGTGGAACTACGTTCCCCATAATGCTTCGTTGAATGTACGGTTTTGGGGGTTTTGGAGACCTCTCTGGTAAAAATGGTGTATTGCAGGTGATGCAGGTGATGTAAGATTATATAGATGAGATACACATTCTAGATAATACAGACTTATGTGGAAGTATTGGCGCCCTGGTCAGAATCGTCCTCCCTTCCACACATTTCTGTGATGAATCCAGGATGATCCGTTTACCGTACCGACCCGGTTCAAACCCGGTTATGTAGATAATCACGCTGGGGGGTGAGCTGTGTGATTTGGAGTTGATGCCATTGATCGTTTTTAATAGAGTTAAGTTGAAAAATAAAAAATAAAAAATCTCCCATATGAATGCATTGAGGTGATGTTTAGATTCAAATTATAACTGACAAAATTCAAACTGTAACTGAAATCCATGATGTCATCACAGAGTGCTCATTGTGTGTGTGAGAGTCAGGGGCCTGTTATTACAGCTTCTGCTATATAAACACCCACACACACATCCTATACCAATTACATTAAACACACAATATGCATATGTGACCAAAAGTACTGGGACACCAACCTACATATGGAGAAAACTATTGGGACACGAACCCAGAGTCTTTCTGTCTGCCACATTCCAAGCACTGTTGTGAGCTGTGTCGTATTGACTTTTCATATCAGTAAAGAACGGGGTGCTCAAGATATTGAGTTTTACCTTTGAAGATAAACTTCATTTTGCTTAGTGTTTATTAGTTCTTTGAGATAATGGATATATCACGGTGGGTTTGTTTTTGTGTGTGTCGGACAGAATGAATCAAGAAACATAGAGATGTTAGCTGCTGCCTGTGCTGTAGGTGTCGGCTGCTGCTTTGCCGCCCCGATTGGAGGTGAACGCTCAGACACACACACACACACACACACACACACACACACACACACAAACTAACGTTAGATTTGAAGAGCTAATTGTTAGTTGTAGTTTTATAGTAAGTGTATGGTCTGTGGTGTGCAGGTGTGCTCTTTAGCATTGAGGTCACCTCCACCTTCTTTGCTGTGAGGAATTACTGGCGTGGATTCTTTGCTGCTACCTTCAGTGCCTTCATCTTCAGAGTGCTGGCTGTGTGGAACCGGGACGAAGGTGTGTGCGTTTGTGTATGTAAGTGTGTGTGTGATAGAGGTGATCAAAAGGTACAGGTACACACCATTTATTGTCCATCCGATCAACGTCCATTCACTGTAACATCCGAGTAAAAGTGAACGCTTGCAACACCTGCTGACTGAAAAGAGAATCGCAGTCTTGAAAGAAGGGAAACGAACATGGTATCATTCTACTTTTGTTGTTGTTTTGTGTTTCAAGTCTTGTAAAAGATCCAAAGATAAGCTATTGCTGTATTAAACAGTACAGTACTGCTCTACATGTTTTTATATTGTGTTTTAATTCATATAAATGTTTAAAGTAACACACTATGTGACTAATGTGGACGTTAATCAGCGAGTTCCTGTATTTGGTATATTTTTGGGGACCCCCAGAACTGTAAAACCCCAGGATTTGTTTAATTTTGTTTTGGGCATTTTGCTATGACCACACAACTTTAAATGCTTCTTTACAAAAATGTTTATTTGAAAAAAACAAGAGTGAAAGCTTTAGTTTAATGAGATTAAAGATTGTGTTGGGGTTAGATGTGCCATTAATCAGCTGTGTGTGTGTGTGTGTGTGTGTGTGTGTGTGTGTGTGTGTGTGTGTGTGTGTGTGTGTGTGTGTAGAGACCATAACTGCTCTCTTCAAAACCCGATTCCGTCTTGATTTTCCCTTTGACCTTCAGGAGCTGCCCGCTTTTGCTGTTATTGGGTGAGTAAATATGGTTAGGTAATTTTTTGTGTACGTGTGTGTGTTATTTGTTTTTTAACAACATACATGTGTTAATAAAAATCATCTAAACACACAGAACTGCCAAAAACATAGGTAATTAACGCACAGAATTATTAAAACACAGTTATGATCCACAATGATGTGTAATGATTAAAAAAAAAGTTTTTATCCCCCTTTCCCTTTTTTTTTTTTAATTAAACAGTTTTGCTCTGTTTTGTAGGAGGATAATTATTTGGTAGCTAATTTTAAGGTGGCAGCGGCGCTCTTTATTATGAGCTAATTTCTCTTTTACTTGACAGTCTTAATTAAAACGTGCAGCATCCAGAACCTGATCTAAATATTACATTAAACTTAATCTGGCTCCTCGAGCTTGTTAGTTTCAGTTCGTTAAATATTAAGCAGGAGCTCTGGAGTGTTTAAAAATCATATGCTTGTAATTTTTTAATTATGGAAGAGTTTCGCTTCTTACCGTTGTTTATAAAAATAAGAATTACCGAGAGAGAATTTTTATTATTTACGCTATTTTTTTTCATTCATTTCTATTGATATAAGTCTTTATTTACTGTTTTATTTACTGTGTTTATTAATTTTGGTAAGAAATTCTATAAAATGCAAATGTGTACATTGCTTGTTTATTCTCAATTGCCTTTTGAAATATGAGCATTTATTTTCTTTATATTTAAAAAGAAGTGTAGTAATAAAGTACATACAGTCTTACTTAAATACATTCATTAATTCTGAAAAGTTTTGAAATTTTTGCCAAGTAAAATTGAGACCATCTCATATTTTCTTAAAATATCTTCCTGTAAGGCAGCAATTCCGTTGAAGTATTTGCCGAATTCCAGTGTCTACTGGGCACAAACCCACATGTGGCCAAAAGTATTGAGACACAAACCTGCACATAGCGAAGTCTGAAAACACTGCATTTTCTTTGTTATTTTGTGCAGTTGTCATTTACAGTGAGTAAGTGCTCTTGTTATTGATGCAAGTCAATATTTTTGTTTGAATATGTCAGCAATTTATAAGATAAAACAAAAAACATTCCACACACATAATCACATAACAATTCGTAGCACATAATCCATCCATAGTATAAAGAGGCGTTTCAGAGGAAGGTGTTTCCGTTGTGTAACGATTACATAAACCTCGTCTTGATTTGCATAAGGAGTTACATAACTCGCTCTTGTTTGTAATTATGTAAGGATGTAATCGCAGCCCTTCTGCATTAATCACTTGTTTTGTTCTTCACGTCGATGATTTGTTAATTCATTCATTATTCACAGACCCCGCCCTCCATTAAGATTGTCGTATCGTTTTCACAGGATAGCGAGCGGCTTCGGGGGAGCCCTGTTCGTTTATCTGAACCGCCTGATCGTCCAGTTCATGAGGAAGCAGAAGACCATCAACAAGTTCCTCATGAAGAAGTGCGTGCACGAGTGTGTGTGTGTGTGTGTGTGTGTGTTTGCAGAACCATGGCTTGAAGGTGCCAGTGTGATGACTCAGAGAGCGGAGAGAGCTGAATCAAATGAGGCTTGCAAGTGTTTTTAATCTGTGTGTGTGTGTGTGTGTGTGTGTGTGTGTGTGTGTGTAGGCGTCTCCTGTATCCTGCTCTTGTTACGCTCCTGATTTCCACTTTGACCTTCCCTCCTGGCTTTGGACAGTTTATGGCAGGCCAGGTAACACACACACACACACACACACACACACACACACACACACAGTAAAGTTTAATTGGGCAGAAGCTGATGAACAGCAGCATGAGTCACCGGTTGGCTGAGAGACACAGGAAGATCGAGAGAGAGGGAGAGAGAGAGAAATGATGGTACTTATGTGTGGGCAGATCTGTGTGTGTGTGTGTGTGTGTGTGTGTGTGTGTGTGTGTGTGTCCCACTGTTTATACTTTCTAATAAGACAGTACGAAAAAGAGACACATAAAAAACACATGTGTATACAGGCAGACATGCAATTTTCTTTATTTTTATGGTCTTGTTTTCCTCTCTCTCCTCTCTCTCTCTCTCTCTCGTCTCTCCCTCTCTCTCTTCTCTCTCTCTCTCTCTCTCTCTCTAATGAGGGCCGAGTCAGATGTGGTCTGTTTATTCGTGCCAATTAAAACCTCAATAAAGTGGCTGCACTTCAAACGATGACTAACACCAGATTGTGGCTCTCTCTCTCTCTCTCTCTCTCTCTCTCTTCTCTCTCTCTCTCTGCTCACTTCACTCATCATCACACACTACACACACACACACACACACACACACACACACACACACACACACACTGTTTGTCATCGTATTCGTATTCATTCTTTAAAACATATTTTGCCTTTTTTAAACAAACATTATACACACACTCGCGGCCACTTTATTAGGTACACCTTCCGGATACATTGTGTCATGGATTGCTGGAAACGTTCCTTAGAGATTCCGTTCCATATTTCCAAGACAGCATCACGCATTCGCTGCAGATTTGTCGGCTGCACCTTACATCCCATCCAGAGGTGCTCTAGTAGTGCGATCTGGTGACTGTGGAACCTGTTTGAGATTATTTAAGCTTGGTTTTTTGGGGAGTGTTAAGGCCTGTTTGTACACAACTTAAAAAAACAAAGACCCGAGTGAAGATGAGTGCACAAAGTTTTTGTGTTTTTGTGAGCATGAACAGATCAGAAAGCACTTAGATAAATAATCAAACGGTTCCATCTAGTCCCTGTGAGCTTTATCACCATCATTCGCCTCCTTTCAGTTCTATTCCACCAGATCTTTTCTTTAATATCCATGTTTTTAGAGGCTCGTCCTGTAATCTCTTATGAGCTGTTCTGCCCGGCAACCGAGCTCTGATTGGTCAGCCTGATTTTAATGCAGATATTAGAACAGGCTCCGATTAAACACTTGTGCAGTATCACAGGCCATCAGTTTTGGACTCGGTGTGAAGGACGGCGTTAATGTATGTGTTCTGTTACAAAACCTGACTTTTTTTTTTTTTTTTCTGTAAATATCGTACTGCTGGAAGCAGGCATCTGTAGATGGTACAGTGTCCCCATGAAGGGGTGCACATGGTCAGCAGCAATACTCAGGTAACTTGTGGGGTTTAAACGCTGCTCAGTCAGTATGATGGGACTCAAAACGTGCCTAGAAAATATATCACCATTACAGCAGCAGCAGCCTGAACTGTTGGTACATGTTTGGATGAAGGATGGATGGATGGATCCATCATTTCTTCGTGTTGTTTGTGCCGAATTCCGACCCGCCTTCTGCCCCTGTAGCCCATCTGCTTCAATGTTCGACATGTTTTCCGTACTGTTACTGTCTCCTTTCTGTCAGCTCGAACCAGTCTAGCCATTCTCCTCTGTTTCTGATCTTTAATCTTTTTTAGGGCATTCTAATTTTTTTATTGTTGTTTACACATTTTTATCTGCAAATCTCTGTAGTTTTGTTGTTTTATTCAAGTTATGCATAATAAAAGTCCCGACCTCCTGTACATAGCTGACTCAGAAGGAGTCTCTGGTCACGCTGCTGGATAACCGGACCTGGGCGAAGCAGGGCATTGCCGAGGAGTTTGAATATGATGGGCACGTGGCTGCATGGAGGCACCCTCAGGTCAACGTCTTCATCACCCTGGTCATCTTCATCGTCATGAAGGTACGGCTGCTCCATCATCTTCATCAGGTTTTGTAGGACCAGTCAGAATGCAGGGCTTGTTCATGTCTAAAACTAAATCCAGGACCGGGGATAAATGAAAAAAAACAACAAAAAAACTGAATGTGGATTAACGGAAACTTTGAGGAATTTATACTTTTATACTTGGATATTGTAATACTGTTTGGATTTGTAAGGAATTACAACCACACATTTTGATTTGTTTTAGTATTGTTTTTCTTTTAGTATGTGCCATTTAAAAATATTTTGTTTTTAAATATTTATTGTTTTGTATTATTATTTGTATTTTTTCGCTTTTTATTTATGTACATATGAATTTTAAAAAGTGATATCTGTGTGAAATTGTGTGTAAATGTAATTATTTAATTCCTTAATCTATTTAAATTTTGTTTTTAAAAATATTAAAAATAGCTTACTCTTTTTTTATGTTGTATTTCTCTCTTACTCTGGCACGAAGTCAGGTGTTGTTTTTTTTTTTTTTTTTTTTTTTTTTTGGTAGCTGAACTATTGCTTCTTTTTGTCTCCCTTTCTTCTGTGATTTTGATCTTGTTTTTACTTCTTATTAGTTTTGGATGTCGGCTTTAGCCACCACCATCCCTGTACCCTGTGGCGCCTTCATGCCAGTGTTTGTCATTGGTAAGCTTTATTTCTTTTTTTTAATGATTTTGAGTTATTATTATTTTTTTACTTTTTCTACAGCTTGTGATTTTGATGACATTGTTTGGTTGTTTATTTATTTTTGATTGATGTTTATTAGTAATTATTAATCTTGGTGGAATTGTCTTTTTTCTTTCTATACTTGTTTAGAAGTTTTATTTAAAGTTTTAAGCTGTTGGTGTTTTTTTTCCTCATAATGTTGTGAAGCACTGTGCTTTTACTGTTTTTTTTTTTTGTGTGTGTCTGTGTGTCTGTGTGTATGTGTGTATGTGTGTATGTGTGTATATATGTGTGTGTGTGTGTGTGTGTGTGTGTGTGTGTGTGTGTGTGTAGGTGCAGCATTTGGGAGGTTGGTAGGTGAAAGCATGGCTGCGTGGTTTCCTGAGGGAATTCACTCTGATGGAGTTGTTTATTCTATTGTACCAGGAGGCTATGCTGTAGTGGGTAAGACATTCATACACACAACTGGAACATGTACGTACACACACACACACACACACACACACACAATGTATACTATGTTGAATGTTTAAGAATGTGTAGATTATAGAATAATCTATACTACATCTCATATAAAGCCATGCAAATTATGTATGTGTGTGTGTGTGTGTGTGTGTGTAGGCGCGGCGGCCTTGTCGGGAGCAGTAACACACACTGTATCAACGGCAGTGATTGTGTTTGAGTTGACCGGTCAGATCAGTCACATTTTACCCATCATGATCGCCGTGATTTTAGCGAATGCTGTTGCTCAGAGCCTCCAGCCGTCCATCTACGACTCCATCATCCGGATCAAGAAGCTCCCGTACCTCCCCGAACTGGGCTGGGGGCACCACGAGTGAGTCGATTCATCCATCCATCTGTTCACATGTTTATTATTTTGCTTATTTATTCATCCCTCCATCCATCATCCAGCCTGATGACTCAGAGTTTCTCCAAGTTTTTGGAATTGCTTTTAGAGACTGGTGTAATTGAGTTGAAAGTCTATTTGTCCTATAGCTGTCAAGTGTGGATCTGATTTATTTGCGGTGTGTGTGTGTGTGTGTGTGTGTGTGTGTGTGTGTGTGTGTGTGTGTGTGTGTGTGTGTGTGTGTTGATCCTCAAAGGAGCTACTCCTGTATATTCTGCTTTGGCATCAATATGTTGAAAGGCTGCCAGGTGTATGTGAGTGTGTGTAGGTGTTTTGTTGGGACAGCATATTTTGAGGTCGAAGTCTTCATATTAGTCAGCAGAACAGACACACACACACAAACACATACACACACAGGGACTTCCATTCACATTTTTCATAGCCACTATTTTAATGTAAGAACTGTTTATCACTGATAAGGTGTTTTTTTTAATATAAAGTACATGCACTCTGCTAATTCTCACACACACACACACACACACACACACACACGTTTGTCTTGCCATCCTTGTGAGGACTTTCCATTGACACGAATGACAATGAAGGGCTAAATCATGGTACCTTAACCGCAGTAACCTAAAGCAAATCTTTTGGCTCTTTTAGTTTTTCAAATAAAAGTTGCCATTTTTCTAAAAAAAAAACAGCAAGTACAGCAGTCAAAATTCAGTTTTCCTGTCATCGTAGGGACATTTGGCAAGTACAGCAAGACAAGTGTGTACACACACACACACACACACACACACACACACAGAGGGTTGCCAGGTTTCACCCGAACCAATCCTAAGGATAAATGGCCGTGTTTTTGTGTCTGTAGGAAGTACAACATTCGGGTGGAGGACATCATGGTGAGGGACGTGAGGTACATCACGCTCAACTGCACCTACAGAGACCTGCATGACGTCCTCCTGACGGAGCGACTCAAAACGCTCGCCCTGGTTGAGTCCTCAGGTACAAACGACGCCACTTCCTAAGCTTCCTTCACAGGTTTATCGATAAACACAAGGATTTGAGATTGGATGTGGCAACCAGGCGGATTTCATGTACATAAATTCTACATGAAATCCTCCCTCTCATAGTAGCAGCAATAATCTGGTTGCCAGAAATGCTGGAATTACATCTCAGTGATTCCGTATAAGGATCTGGCGCCCTCTGCAGGATACAAAACATTTCATTGTTCTTGTCTTTAGAGTCGATGATTTTACTCGGCTCTATTGAGCGCGCCCAGTTGCAAGCACTGCTGTCCAATCAGCTCGGCCGACCGCGGAGACTGGAGTACCTGCGTCAGCGGGCCCAGATCGAAAAGAAACGCGCCTCTGACGACGAGGGAGGACACAAAATCAACCAAGAAGTTCGCTTCCAGGTAGAAAATTCGATTTTACGTTTTTGAAACTTCATTTAGTGTGAAATCAGTCTGCTAACATTTAGGAGTTGCTTTCGTATTTGTTTCAGATTTCTACAGAGGAATCTTCGTTCAGTCCGACTCGCTCTGCTTCTCCTAAACCGTTAAAACCTGCGCTGAAGAGACAGACATCGGAGAAAAGCTCACTGTCAAGTAATGGCAAACAGCAAATAGCTACCTACGTCGTCTACAGAAGAGTAGTATTCTCTATATTATGTGGTTTTTTTTTTTGTTTGTTTGTTTTTTTGTTTTTTTTAGTAGTAAAACCTTTTATTTTGGTATGAACACCACATGCGCAAGTAAAATTAACTGTTTAATGTAGTAATTTAGTAATTAAAAACTGTAACTAAAATAGTTTTTTCTGTGTATATATAAACCTTTGAAAACTTTAAAATGATTAGAAGCTTTATTATTGACTTAAAATATTTCCAATCCCTAATTTATTGTTTTATTTAAACATATTTTTTGGCATAGGTTTGCTATTTTTTCATTATAATCAGGAGACCTGTGATATAAAGAAGCTTTACAATGCAGTGACAAGTCCAACGGTGCTTCCACACACACAGAATTAATAATAATGTTTTATTCATTTTGTTTCAGGTCCAGTTCAACAAAGAAAAGAAAATGTGTTTATAAAATATTCTAAAATCATTTATTTGCAAAATCTGATATTTTCAATATGGTTTATGCCAAGCTTTGAGAACAACAATAAAACTTAGAATTAATTCTCGCAGATATAACATATATTTTATTTAGATTTATTTTTTGCATTTATTTGTCGTTAACTTGTTTACCTTTGTACATTTCAGGTCCAGATTCAGGAATTGCACTGAAGAGTCTGTTCTGTGCTCATCCAGACATCGAGGCAGCGGAGGTACGACTTTTATTTACAGATTTCCAGCGCAAGTTTTGGCACCTCTGTTGAAAAAGGGGTGAAGACTGCGTTTCTGTTGGGTTTGCTTCTCGCTGTGTTTTATGTTTCCTCCTGTGTTCCGTTATAAGATGAATAACATGGAGAACTCTGTGGCTCCTGAGCTCAGTAAGCCCAAGCGTGTCAGGATATCGGTCGTGGTAAGAACCGGAACACCAACGGGAACGTAACCCGACAATGAACCAAAATATCCATCCAATCAGCCATCGGCTTCATGCTTCATCATGAGTAGGCTCCTCCCTCATGCTGCTACTGCTAATGTTTCACCATTGAGAAGACGTTTTACCAAAAAACGTTTGGAATTAATATTTGCACTTATTTGCACATACATTGTTATGCTTTAATAATAATAGTAATAACAATGTGTATTATAGAACTACATTTAGTGTTCAACCATTTCACTTTTTCCTACTACTAGTATATTTAAAATTTCTTTGTCCAATTTTTTGTTCTTAGGAATAAATTCATGAAAAAAATGAGACAGTAGCAGTAGAATAATTCTTAGTGGATTTATTAAACATTTACCAGTAGTGTCTTTATTATTGCTGTGTTTTTTTTTTTTTCAGATAAATGTGCACTAATATAAAAACGTACTTTTATTTTCGCTGATGGAAGTAGTAAAAGTATAGATAATTTAGGAGTACGCAAGTACAAATTGTTTAGAAATAGGTTTTTCTTATAAGAATATAAAAATAGTCTCATAATAAGAAATATTAGCTAAATCTGTATGTTCAATTTTGTACTGTTTGATAAAATGTGATAATTTCTTTTAAAATTTTTAGTATTATACTTGTATAAGTTGTATAAGCTTTTTATTTCATTTTTAAATGTAATTTGAATTAACTTTTAATATAGTTTTAATAAAACATTTGCAAGTTAACTTAATGGTCTAAAAGTAATAAAAATAATAATATTAGTATATTATAGAAACATTTAACCTAATTTCTTCTTATTGTAAAATTGTCCAACCTATTTTCGTTTTTTCCTGCTACTAGTTTTACATTTAAAAGTTTTTTTTTTTTTTTTTACTTAAAAGTTATTATTTTTTTAAGAATTAAATGCATAAAAACATTAGACAATGCAGTAGGATTATAATTTATAATTTGTTTATTGTATTATTATTTTAAAACTGTTATAATTTATTATTATATTAGTCAGTTAGTTAGTAGTACTTTGTCTGGTTAAGATAAATATCCATGATTATAAAAACTTATTCTTTTTGCTGATGGAAGTAATTCAAGTGTAGACAGTTTAGTATAATGCAAGTACAAAAGGTTTCAAATTAGGTTTATCTTATAAGAACGTGATAACAGTATCATAAATACTAGCTAAATCTGTATGTTCAATTTGGTACTGTTGGATAAAATACTCAAGCAAATATCTTGTATACTATATTTCTCAGTGTTATAGTTTTATAAGTTAGGTATAAATTGTATAAGCTTTTTATTTCATTTTTGAATGTCATTTTTTTTTTTTTTTTTTAATTAAACATTTGCAAGTAAAGGTAATAATTACAGAAGTAGATGTAAGAAAATCTACATGCATAACATTTAGCTCTCTGAACTTCTTTAGAAATGACTTAAGAAAATTTATTTCATAGTTACTGTTAAAATTATATGCTGATGAAACTAAAAAAATAAGGTTTTTTTATAATCCAGATGTAGCATAGCCTGAAGGATGGACTTTTTGACATTGCATGCTGAGCATAGATGACGCTATAGTGACCCATTGCTTCCATCTGACATTTACACATTTAGCTTGGAAGCTCCAGAGTTTAGATTCATTATCAGCATCATGTTCATGATATTTTTATGCTGTTTTTGAACATATTGAGTATTAAAAATATCCTACAACCTGATGTAATCAAAATAGCCAAAATAATACAGCTTTAAAACATTAAACAGAAACATTTATTTACGTATTTAATTTTATTTTGTTATTAATATATTAATATATAATACTATATAATATATGTAATTATATAATATAATATTATCATATATAATTATATATGTTTATATATATATATATAAATAAAATTATATGTGTATATATATATATATATATATATATATATATATATATTTAGATATATTTAGATATATATTTAGATTGGCAGTTTGTAAAGTAAAATTGTATCAACTGGAAGTCGCTCTGGATAAGGGCATCTGCTAAATGCTATAAATGTAAATGTACTTGTTTTTTAGAAAAAGAGATGATTATTGTTTGATAGTCATCACCTCCATTTAGATTTGTTAGATTTTTTTTGTCGCCTGGTTTGAAGGAAGAATTTGTTTGAAATTTAAAAAAAGAACTGAAGAAATAATTACTTCACTTAAATTGGCAGTTTGTGTTTTATATATTAGATATTATTTATTTTTAGGTATATTCGTGTTAAATAGGATGTGTTGATT